>VDFB02065837.1:0-13935 GCA_007258455.2 Sequoia sempervirens
TGTTCTTTGTGGTCCATGTTGAGTTTTTGTAGCATTGATCATTGGTTGATTGTTTGGTGGTTACACACATAGTTGTTGTGTGTTCATGGATTGGGTATTTGTTTACCTAGGATCGGATAAGACAACCTTTGCATCAACAACACCATTACTAGTAACATTTTTTTTCTTGGCCCAATAGCGGGGCTTGTCGTTAAAACTAGTGGATGGGCGATTGTCTTTATACAATTGTGTGTTTCCCTGTGAGATTAGTCCCTAGGGATAAGCTCATCATAAGTGGTGATACATTTCATCTTTAAGTGGAAGGATAGATCTGGATCAACATTTTCTATGATAATCCCCACTTGTTGTTCGTCGGGAATGGGCCACTTGCTTTTGCTAGCTCTTTTCCTCCATCATTGCAAGAAATTGGCGAAAGATTCTCCTTTATTTTGCTTGAGTGTATATAACTCCTCTAAGCTCACATCCATGTCTAGGTTGAAGGAGAAGTGGTCGATGAATTTATCGATGATTTCTTGGAATGTTTTAATACATGGAGGCAATTGTGAGAACTAATCCATGGCGGGACCTGTTAAACTCCATGGAAAGAGGTGCATCAAATAGGACTCATTGTAGGTGACCTCCATACACATGATGTTGAATTCCTTGATGTGGTCTATAGGATTTCCCCTCCCTTTGTATTTATCAAATTTTGGGACTTCAAATCTAGGAGGGAAAGGCACCATGGCTATGTTTTTGTCAAACAGATAAGGACATAAATTTTTGTTGTGCATGGGGCTTCCTTGTCTTGCCCATCTAGATATCTTGCATTTCTTGTGTTAACACCATAAGTTGTGGGGCTACATCATCTTCTGGGTTTGGTGGAGGAACATATATTGCATATTATGGGATATAAAATGGATTGTACATGGGATTTTGATATGATGGATTGTTGTATGGTGAGAATGGAGGTGTGGGATATTGTGAAGGTGATAGTGGTGGAGGCGTATATATTCCTAATGTGTTTATATTAATGATGTTCTGTTTAGGGTTATAGTAGGGACCTTGTTGGTGTGGTTGTTGTTGTTGGGAATATTGTTGGGCTAATAAGACTTGATGTTGTTTTTGGGCCATGAGGGCTTATTGTTGGGCTTGTTGTTGTTGTTGTATTGCTAAGGTTGCTTGTTGGGATTGTTGTTGTTGTTGTTGTGCTACTAAGGCTTGTTGTTGGGCTTGTTTTTGTTGTGTTGTTAAGGCTGCTTACTGGGCTTGATGTTTTTGATGTGTTGCTAAGGCTTCTTGTTGGTTTTGATGTTGTTGTTGTTGTGCTGCTAAGGTTGATTGATGGGCTTGATGTTGTTGTGCTGCTAAGGCTGCTTGCTTTTGTTGCTGCTATTATTGTGCTACTAGGGCAACTTGTTGTTGTTGTTGTTGCTATTGTTGTGCTGCTAGGGTTGCTTGATGTTGTTGCTACTATTGGATGACTTGTTGATAAGTTTGTTGTGCTTGCTATAATGCTAAGACATGTTCTTGTAATGTAGGATCAGTTGGTTGTTGGGATGTATGTGATGGGTCGAGGTTTTTCACGAGTTGTGGGTTGTTGATGAGAGGCTGGGGGTTCTCTTGGTTTAACATTCCTTGCAAGATGGTGGATTGGGATGGAGGAATATAATTTTGAGGTCCCATTTGGTTTTGCATTATGGGAGGGATGAAGGGGAAAGATGATGATGGTGCCATTAGGTATTGCGATGGTAAGGGTACATTCAAACCTTGAAATTGATTAAAATGGGTCCCTTGACTAATGTGCATGGGTTCCTCTAGTTGTATTTGAGGTGGGATCAAGGTATTACCTTGGTTGACGAGATTTGTAACCATAATGTTGCTTTGATTTGGATTGATGATAGATGGGGTTGATGTGGATGATGGATTGACTTGAGTAGTTTGGGTAACCCCTTGTTTCAATGTGTCAATGGGGTTGTTGGAACCACTTGTTAAGGGTTTCCCTTGCGTGAGGGTGTTAAATTTTCCTTGTTGTCCAATTTGAGGCACTTGGTTCACATTACCTTGCATAATGTTAGGCACACTTGAGGTATTTGTGGTGATGGATGAAGATGGTTGCGCTTTCATTGTTGTGTCATGGAATGTAAGTGTTTTGCCAAATGTTGGTGTCCAACTTGTTTTTTGGGGAAGGTTAACGTTTAATGGAATGGTCGTGTTGTGAATACCCACAGTTGTGTTGGTTCCTAGACATGAAGTGAGACCAAGGTTGGTTCCTAGCCTAGTTGCAAGACTAGATGTTAAGGGTTGACTCGGCACAAGGGATGGAGTTGGTTGAATCATAGATTGGTTTAACCCTAGTGTCAAATTTTGCATGAGAAAAATTTGATGATTTCGTTTGTACTCAAAGAATTCGTCTTTAGTAAGTTGAAGTGGGTTATTGGTGACATCTTCTACCTCATATGGTTCTACTGGATCTTGGATTTTTTGTGTGGGGGTAGAATGACCTCATGGATCAAATTCTTGAGGGTTGGTATCACTGATGGTAGATGATACTTTGGTTTTCTCCATTATTCTCTTGTGTTGTGATCTTGTCTTTACCATAAATTTTGGGTCACCTATGGGAGAGTTTTGTTGAGATTTGTAATGTTTGAACTCTATAGTTGACTCAAATCTAGGTAAAAGGGATGCTCTAAGTCTTTTCGGAGCAATGATGGCAATGAGAGATGAAAAGATGAATGATATGAGTGATCTTTGCAAACATTTTGGGACAACACTTTTGAATTAAGTTTGTTTTTTTAATATTTGGATAAAGGATGTTTATGAACTTGTGTATCTTTAGGGTAGACTTTTGACCTTCAAGATAAACAAGTCCAAAAATGATAACTAACTTAACTAAGTACATGGAAAAGGATTCATTTCACATACAAAGTAGCTAAGTTAGGGTTTGGGTTTGACTGATGTCTAAGTCCAAAGTGTGTTGGTGTGTGTGAAATTTTTGCAAAGTTTGGTGAAGTGAAGGATGGAATTTGATAATTGGTGGGTGAAATGTTTGACCCAATGTTGACCTAGAGTGAACCTTTGTTTTCCAAGACCAAGGTAGTGAGAAACATGCTAGACCTCTAAAGTGTTCAAACCCTAACGACTCAATGTTGATTTAAATGATGGATTCATATTGTACATACATGTCTAGATCATTCATTGAAACATGTCTATAGAAATTCCTTACCAAAATGTTCCTGTTGCAGTAAAGACTCACAAGGTGCCTCTTGACAACTGTTTGACTATGATGCCTAAGTTTGAAGTGACAACATGTAGACCTTCTCTTGGGGATTTTGATTTTACGTGAGATCATTTAGAGAATCCCAAGATTATGGAAAAGAGGATATTTATTGCCACATGGGTGGTGGTAATATGGGACTTCTGGACACAATGTCGGCTTGTTTGTCTAAGATATATGTTGTGTTTCTCCACTAGATAGGTGTTTCCTTTTTTTCAAAAGTGAAGCTTCTCAAACTACTAATTATATCTATTTGTTCTCCTTCAATGAGTTCAAAGTTTGGTTGAATGATAGCGGGTGTAAGGTTAGGTTGTTCAACCAGAGCGATCAGATGCCAAATGGTCATGTGGGGTTCAATTTTTCAATTTATCTTGCTTAAATGAGTTTCTTTTTACCACAAACACTTGTATTGCTTAAGTTTCAAACTAAATTTCTATGCCAAAAACATCATCAATTTCACAATGTCCATTATGTGAAAGTCATGAATTTAAAGCCATAGTTTCCTAGGTTAACTTTACAAAGTATGGATTGAGATGTGAACTAAAATATTTAGAAGTCTCTAAGAATAAATCCTTAGGACAGGCATCAATATCAAGGTTTTGTCAAAGGGTATCCATACTTAGACCAAAGGGTTTGAAATTTTGAAAAGACTTGTTGATGTTTGTTTGCAAATTGTTTTGGAACCAAGCGAGTGTTAAACTGACTCACCCTAGATAGAGCAGGTACATATTTCTTAGTAGGATTACCACCATCAAAAGAGATGATTAATCCAAGAAGATGAAATGGAACAATAGGCTATGTCAAGGAAATGTAACATCTTGACACGCCAAGCAAATGAGTCCCTTCCCCATTTTCTTTATTGCCTCAATCAAAAATTGGACATGGTAAGTAACTTCTTGGAGTGGTGCTACTCCAATGCACTATCTTAAAATACATTTTGGAACTGGACTTGGTTAGCCACTACAAACAAGGATTTTAATGATCATATTTACGATGAACTAGTTCCATACACACGATGATTCTACTCAATTAAGAGGCCTCCCAGCCCTTAGAAATATCTAAGGGTTTTAACACATCACAAGGATACTAAGGGAGACATTTGTTGGTATGGGACAACCACAACCAGCTTGGTACATGACTTTAATCACAGCCAAATTATTTTTGTAGTGGATCAAAATGAAAGCATCGCTTTGGGTCATTCCCTCTCTCAAATTAGGAGGCAAACCCTTTCTAAAGGTGACACATGTTTGAAGCGTAAAATGATTTTCGTCCCCCAAGATTACGAATAGGTGCAAGGGGAGAGGATAAGCGCTTCCAAGAAGAAAATGTATACTTGTGTGTTTCTCTCCACCCAGGATCACACAAAACACAAGGGGATTGGATACACACAACAAGAATACACAAGCAAATCAGACACATGTTCATTTTAATCCATCATAGCAAAATGAGTTCATTTTAAGCACCAATTTGAAGTTTGGAAGTTGTATTGTTCAATTTTAAACCAACAAGCATAATGATATGAGGGTTCATTTTTATCCAATTTGAACGTTCATTTTAAAGCCCAAAAGAAATTTAGTTTGGTCTTAAAACCTGAAATAAAGCATCATAAATGAGTTATAATTGCCCCATAAGCGTCGAAACACTTGTTACAATTATAAGATTTAAACAATGATATGCTCCTTCACTTTAGATGTTATTGTCCAAACCTGCAAAACAAGTTAGCCTAAAAAACCAAAATGAGAAGTTGGTGACATGTTATCATTCAGATAAAGTCAAAAAACTAAAGCACATGCTAAATTCAGGTTCAATTTTCATTTACTAGTAAATCATGATACTGAAATCAATTGCGTCACTGAATTTTGTCAATAGTGTCGCCATATAGCAAGTGTGTCGCTATACTAAAAAATCAATGGTGTCGCTCTGCAGAAAATAGTGACACCAAATGTGTCACTATATCAATTGCGTCGCTATATCAAAAATTAAAGGCGTGATGAAAAATAAAGTTAGCGTCGCTATTTTAATATGCGGTGACGAAGTTAATATGTGTCGCTAAATTAATTATGCATTTCCAAAATGAAAATTCAAGTACATCGTTGCATAGCAACGCACCATCAAATGCGTCAATGAATAATCAATAGTGTCGTTGAACCTAAAAACACAAGCAAAATGGAGTTTTAACAAGAAATTTGTTAGATTGGAACTAGTTCGTGCCCTCCCTCTAGCACCAAAATGTGACTGACAACTTAGTATGAGCCAACTACACTTGATCCATGAGGATTCAAAGCGTAATTAAGCCACTAAACATTAGTCCCAATAAGATCATTGAATGTAGACTTGAACTAAGAACCCATTAAAACTAACATACTCAAATACAAAATCTTCAAAACACCTATTATAATCCATTAAAACCTATCCTATTGGGGGAGTGGTGTCGCATTAATCTGGAATGGCGACCCTTTCCCAATCCCTTAGATAATGAACTTTTTTCAATTGATTCTATTGAAGAGAATTGGCAAAACCAATGATAGATGTGTATGAAAACCAAGATCACACATGCATGGATACCTATCACATGCAAAAGACATGAAGAACCAAAGAAGATGTTCTGTAAACCTCAAAGTAAAAATGCATTAAGAGAATCAAGTATTACAAAGAGATCAATCCTTATGAAGGAGATCAAGAAACCCTAAAAGGGAAACCCTAAATGAAACCCTAGTGTGCACACTTAATAATTAATAATTAATTAATTATTAATGTGCCTAAGTTTAGCTTAAGTAATAAAGAGGAATAAGTGACTTAATTAATTAATCAATATGATATAATTAATTAAGCATAATGACTTATTACTCTAACACCCCCCCTTAAGATGAACTTAGGAAGAAGCTAAAACACTAGAATAAGATGCATGAAAGCAAAGATGGGTCCCGACAACTAGGCCTGATCAGGTACCCATTTACAAATGCAAGAATGGAGTAGAGAAGGAAAAACCCAGTGGGACAAAACCCCCCTACAATGAGATGACATGCTACAAAGAAGCACTGGAAGAACTCTGTAGAGTAACACTAGAACCGAATACTAGCAAGCAAATGTTATTCTATACTACTTTGGCTGGATGAGAGTCACAAATTGACTCAAGGAATCATGATAAAGCAACAATAGACCCGATGCCATGAAACACTCGAAAACTCCAAACGGGAACAACTTTGGAATCTATGAAGTAGCAAGCAATTATTGAATGGCGTATTACTGAAAATGAAGTGCAAAGATGCAAGATGGACCCTCCCAACTGCCAAAACATCCAAGTAATCTCCAAACAACCCATAGGGAAAAATCTGGACTAAGTGATTAACCTAAGATAGATACAGAAAAAGTGCATGGGCAGCAACATAGAGCTCCTCAATACCTTTCCGACGCTTCAAACAAGACAAAAAACGGAGATCGTGGAAAAAAGGTATGAGCTCGAAAGTCCAAAAACAAAATCTGACTTCAAGCAGAAATAAATGTAGGAAAATAGAAAAATACTATAAAATAAACTACACCAAATGAAAGTGCTCGGAACCAGCTTTCCGGTGATATCTCGTTTGCCCAATTTCAATACCATATGCCCAAGTTATGACAAAAAGAAAAAAACTGCTTCTTTAGGGAAAACTGGGGTTAGGAGGGGGCATATGAGGGCCGTATGGATGCTGACGTCATGCTGATGTCAGCGGTTCATGAGCATAAAATTATGATCATCGGTCATGGCGCGAAATAAATTGGCCTTTCTTTGGAAAATCTACGCTGAAAAAAATGTTCTTTGGCTTGGTAGGAAAAATTGCGAGACCTGGAATATTCAAAGAATCTTCAAAAGATTCTTCCTAAGGTCACGAAATGAAGTGGTTAGCTGAGAAAAACAAAGAGAATTTCTTGGTGTTTGTAGAAGTTTCCGTGAGGATGATGTCAGCCCGAGGCTGAGAGAAAGGCCGGTGGTGGTCAGCCGCGATAGCGATTATTACAAACCCTACGCGGCGAGGGTATAAAATTTTCCACAATACGCGGAGTTTTTTTAAAACCTACAAGCTTTTAAAAATGAAGCACTCCCTTTGATTTTTTAAAACTCTTCTTTTCCTTTTAAAAAATTGATATTTAATTTTAAAAAGCAATGGATTACACCCAGCATGTAGGAAAAAATAAACCTTGAGAATTTTTTTGAGTTAGTGCACGGGGGTTGTACCGCAATTTACATGCGGCCTCTAAAACAAAAAAAAATTTCCTCAGAAGCCAACTACTCCAAAATCGATGATTTGACAGGTGTTTCTAGGGTTTTTGGCCGCTGCGAACGCGATGGCGGTGTCCGTTTGAGCCCAAAGTGTACCAAAAAATTGGATACCCCCAGATCTTGCAAAAAAGATGCCTATGGAAACCCTTGCATTAGAAACTCACTGAAAGGCCATATCTTCAGATCACGAACAGGCAGCTACAGGTATTGAGCTCTAATACCATGTTAGAAAGCCAGAATCACAGCTGAAATGGATGCACATCACATGCAAAAGACGCCAGAGAAAGAACAAAGATGTTATAAAGCCTTATAGTAAAATGCATTAAGAGAATCAATTATTGCAAAGAGATCAATCCTTATGAAGGAGATCAAGAAACCCTAAAAGGGAAACCCTAAATGAAGCCCTAGTGTGCACACTTAATAATTAATAATTAATTAATTATTAATGTGCCTAAGTTTAGCTTAACAAAGAGGAATAAGTGACTTAATTAATTAATCAATATGATATAATTAATGAAGCATAATAACTTATTACTCTAACAAGATAATATTATGAAAACATGATTTAAAGCTATTTTACCATAATGAAAGTTATTTTAAAATGATCTGTGCTAAGATGATCGATATGGGTGTATGCAAAGCTATTCTAAATGGAGTTTAAACTTAAAATATTAAAACCCTAATTACCAAATATGTTAAATGGATGCATCTATGTTATCATGGAAGCCACTAATGAAAGCTAAGCTAATGATGCAAGTAAATTAAGCTAAAAGGATGCTAAATAAGTGCTAAATATGAGTGCAAGTGAAGGTGATTTTAATAGCATAAGTTTTCTCTTAAAATATGGATGGATGAGTTTCAACAACATAAGTTTGCTCTGAAAAAGGTTGATCCATTTATCTCCAGATAGTGACCTATTTATAGGAGGACAAATGAAAAATGAAGGTTTGAGATTGAAAAAGTTAAAAAATGGTCAAAAAGGAAGGAAGATGGAGGCATGGATCATGGATTCTTATCAATGGATGAGAATCAATGATCATATGGATCAAGAAAAGAATCAAGGGTTCATATTCTTCCAAACAAACACACTTTCAAAACTTGCATAAGAAGTCTTGTTGAAAACTTGCACAAGAATTCTTGTTTGAAAGTTTTTTGCAAAAATGAATATTCCCCCTTTCTAAATGAGTGAAGAAAGAGAATATTCCCGTGGGTGAGGAAAATTAGATATTTAGCAAATTAAAACAAAGTTTTAATATGCAAAAGGGGAAAGAATATTCTATGGGAATATTCTTTTTGGATGAATGTGCAAAGGAGGAATATTCCCTTGCAAGTGGGGGGGATTTAGATTTAATTAGTAATTTGATAATTAAATAAGGTTTCAATTATGAAAATTAGGGGAATTGCATGATATTCATTAAATAAAATGATTTAATGAAAAAGGGGATGTGATATGATATTTAATTAAATAACTTAGGGTTATTTAATTAAATAAGAGGACTTTAAGGATTTAAATTAAATCACTTGATGTATTTAATTTAATAAGAAAAAAATTTAGTATGAAAGGGGGTGAATTAACCTGATTAGATTAGTTGGTATGAGTTTTCCACGGTCCATGTAGTTATAAATTTAGCTTTTGGATTCAACTATGTTAGTTTTTTTGTTGACATTTTAGATCACACTCAGTGATCCATCATCAGGAAGAGGAAATAAATCCACTTTGATAGCTTGATCCTTAGCTTCTCAAGAAGCTTAGCTTTGAAAACTATTTCCCTCCCATGAAGGGTAGCAATAGTTGGTATGAGTTTTCCACAGTCCATGTAGTTATAAATTTAGCTTTTGGATTCAACTATGTTAGTTTTTTTGTCGACGTTTCAAATCGCATAACCAAGCTAATATTAATAGATGAAAATGACATTATTAATTAAATAACCAAGCTAATTTAATCAATTAAGTGAAAAGAGGATGGGCTTTAAGAGGAAACAATGTTAATATATTTAATTTGAGTGCAAGATATCATTCAAGACATTTTTAAGCGTCTATAGACACAAACCATACCCATTGTGTAGTGTACCCCTATTGTAATTGTCACAAAGTACCTATGTTTTGGTTTGAACCTACAAGATTATGTACCTTTGTGTAGTAGAAATAAATTCTTACCAAGTAAGTGTTTAAAATATGGATAAGAAATCCCTATGGCTGTCATACCCTTATCCACATACAAGCAATAATAACAACATAATTGAAAATGTATGCAATCGAAATAAAGAAAAATGGAGGGCGTGGTTCACCACAATGAGTTGATAACGAAGGGGGTATGATGAACCTATCTTATTTTATTTCATTAGGAAATGAGATCCAAACAATGAAATCACTATCAACCAAAAGGTGATTCAAGTCAAGGTGTGAATCTACAAATTTCCCTTTTATGCAAGGATAGGGGTCCTAATTAAACAACACTTTGAGGAGAAAGATTAAAAATAGAAAAACAACTCCAAAATGCAAGATATAAAGTGCATCTAGAAGATTAACCTCAATTTTGATGAAACCAAAAGTTAAAATGCAGATTTGAGAATGGGAAAGTGATGTGTACTAGTCACCAAAAGTGCCTTTTCAAAGAAAACTAAGGACTCATTTTCCCTATGGAGAATGGGTCCTAGCTAGGGCTCTATAAAATATGTTTTTGGGTTCTCTTCTGCTGTGTTTGCACTCCCCGATTCCCAAATCTCACAATCGGATAGTCAAAAATAATTTCTATAGTTCAATTGCTATAAAATTACAAGAATGGTGACAACAAATGCAACTTTGCAATTTTTCTCTCGAAGAGATCTTCCACCTAAAATCTGCAAACACACATCAAGAGAGAAAAATGTTGTTTTGTTGGTGCATGGGGGTTTACCTTGGTCAAACCTCATTTTGGTAATTAAAAATTGTAATGAAATGAAATAGCATGAAAGGAATGATGAATGAACAAATGAAATTTCACAACTCAACAAATCCTTGGTTGAACCTTGGAATGTAGATCTGCAACTTGCATGAAATGGCTTCAATGGATGTGGATCTTGATCTTGAAACTTGATTTGAAACAATTCCTTTGAATGCTTGAATGGATCTTGAACACTACATCAACATATTAGCTCAAATAACATGCATGATGCAAGAATATTTTGACATGATAATGGATCTTGATTGCTGCAATAATATTCAATAAATATGCCTTGGAAATGCTCTTGAATTTCTCTAATAATTCTCTTGTAAAAATTGCTTGATTTATTGAAAGTCTTGTTAGGTGAAACATAGTGAAATGGCCTCTTATTTATACATATGTTAACATGAATTCCCGAAATTCAAATATCATAAGTCAACATGTGAATATACATTCGCTAGGTCGATAACCTTTTGGTGTAGGTCAATAGAATAGGCATATTTACTTTATTTTGTGACTTCAGTCATCTCCAAACATAGAGTAAGAAGGAACTAACATTGGAGATCTCCAAGAATTCAAAACCCTATATCTTTAGGGTTTTAGAAATATGTCTTTGTCATAAACACTTGTGATCAACAATCACCTTGTACAAAAATTTGTCATATAAGTTATCATGAGATAATAACCCTTGGTATCAACTACATGACCGATGCATCAATCTTGCACTAGCATTTCCTTTACTCCAACACCAATAAAGCATAAACCAAGTACTATTTTTTGCACCCTGAATATTGCTTCAAGTAAAAAACTTGCATAGTGAAACCTTTACACAAACTTGCATGCCTTCTTCAACCAAGTCTTTAAGAAAAATTCTTCCACTTTTGATAAATTCTTATCAATGTAATTTTTCCACCACTATGTACCATTGTACACACCATGAGATGAATTATAAAGACCAACCATGAATACACCATTTAAATACTGCAACTCATGCAACTCTTTCATAGTATTAGCATCAAACACCTTGAGCATTATCATGAATAAGCAAGCACCTTAACTATTACACACATCATAGCATCAAGAACCCATTCACAAAATCATGAAATGACCTCATCACAAACTCTTTGCAACTTCACAAACCCTCTGCAACTTTTTAAATCAATGAAAAACATCATGCCAAAGTCAACAAACTCCCCCTTTGGCATTGATTTCAAACTAACATTTCACTTTCACTTAGTTACTACACTTCCATCTTCTCCCCCTTTTGACAACAATGACAAAGAAATGAAAAGCTCCCCCTAAAGTAGATATAGGCAAACAAAAAATGCAGAGCACTGTCATATAGCACTATTCACAATAGATGCATATCACTGCCCATTTCCACTTTTAGTCACACTATTGTGTCACTATATTTCAAGCAAAATACACATCAATTTTGCAAGTACGCACTGTTGTTTCAAACATATGTTCCAAGCAAGTGAATGGAAAGGCAACCATCTAAGAGAATTTGTGAAAAAACTATCACTGTCATTTCACAAAGCCAAGCAAGTGTTATTAGATGAAATGACTTGCACTATTAGGAATGGACTGTCACTTCATGTGAATGGACTGTCACTTCATGTATGGACTATCACTTCATGTCACAAGAAAGTGTGAATGGTTGCTTATCTTCAAAATGATCTAATCACTGTGCAATTTGTTGTCCAAGTGTTGGTCAGTCACTACTCCCCCAATGCCAAAGGAAGAAAGAACTCATAGTGCCAAAGAACCACAAGAATCACATCAAACACTGGTACAAGTGTTTGCCAATACATGTTGAAAGTAATGAAACTAGGAAGGAAAGAGCTGAAAGAATACACAAATAGTATATTGGCATTCCACATTTAAATCACTATCTATATTAAGCAATGTGTTGTTAGATGAAAGGTCTCAAAAAATAATCCAAGACAATCCAATTGTTGTGTACTATCACTATGGTACTTGGGTGAAACTCATTAGAAGTAAATGGGAACTATTAAAGCATAGTAATGCACCACTGTCAAATAGTCCAAATGGGTCATAGGACCATGACTATCATTGGAAAAATGCTCACCTCACTATCATGTCTCCCCCAAGCCATTCCACCTCAAAGCACCAAGTATGAAACATCAATAAACACAAGTCATCAATTATCCCCAAAAGCTTAATTTATTGTCATAAAAAGAAAATGAAGATTGTAAGACATGTCAATATATGATATCCACTTTCAAGCATCATTAACTGTCAACACTATCCCCAAACAAAGGCATCGCCAACAAAAATATAAACCACTAACAAAGCATGCACTGTCTTTAGCTGAGTTGGGAATTTACTTGAAACACAAAGCAATATGCAAACCCATCTATTGTCTTTGTATTGAATAGTAATTAGAGACTGCATTATTAGAGAAGAGAGAACAAGATTGTGAATTGTCTCATACCATGAGCACTGTTAAAATCACTGCAAGCATAAATATCACTTTTTCTAACATATTGCACCAAGAACAAGTATGATGACCACTAGACAAGAACCAAACATCCATCACCCATGAATGAGATAAGCTCCAAGCATCCAAGACTATGGTTTAATTTCTTCCAGTGTACAAACCTTTACTTCAAATCAAAATCTACAATACCCTTCAATTACCATGCATTCACCCTCAAGATGAAATCATCATCAAACCTTCACTAAGACTAAGAATCACACATTGCCATTCAAATCAAAGCACTGTCACCATGGACACCCCCTGACTAAAAGCAAGCTTAAAAAGAAAAACATGGTATTTCCAAGATTATCAAGATCTCGACCATTGTATACATCATCTCAGCATAATATCATTTAATCTCTCTTAAAAAAAAAGTATTGAGCATTGAGATTTTTCTTTCCATACCTATTGCCATATTCCACACTTTGATTACTGAAAATCAATGCAACTCATTGATAATTCAGTCAAGATTGCCATCATACTTTTGCAAACTTGTGTTTTTGTTGAGGAAGACTGATGTCAACCAGGGGAGGTCCACACACCAAAAAACACAATCTCACAATCTCAACCTAAAACAATGACTCACCAAGTAAAAAAACTCCAACTTCTACTTATCACCTCTAACCTTCACTATTCCTTATAGCATTGTCTCCTTCATGAATTGGATATATCTTTTAGAGAAGTTCCTCTCAAACTAGGACCAACACCTTTTCAAAGCCCATCAAGGCACACAACAACATATCACAAAGCTTCAACAGGTTATTTTGAAACAACTTCCTCAAATCAGGGTTCTAACATTGACTTAGACCTCAAATTAGGTCTCTTTTACAAAGAAACATGACTCAAAACTTCTTACCAACCTCTAAAACCACTTGGGAAGCAATCCACAAGCTACAAAAACAAATAATTCACAACTTTTTTTTTCAGAAACACACTTCCCAAGGTGCCTAAACCAGAAACCCTCCTTTTTAGTACTTTTCCTAGGGTTTTATTGAAAA
>VDFB02065838.1:0-43658 GCA_007258455.2 Sequoia sempervirens
AAGCACCAAAACCACATAAGCTTTATCCTTCAAGAATCTACCTTTTTTCCATCGGCCAAGGCTCTCTTTTCCAGTGCCACAGTTCACAAACTCCAGCTCCACACATGCTGGTCAGGAAACAGAGTTTTCTCTTGGCAAGGGCATCCCTCCTGGAGAAAATCGATTTGCTCTAGAAAATTCAAAATTCATCCAAAAATTATGTTCTTATGCTTGAAACGGTCGGCAGGAGATGGCTCTTTTATTGTTCAAATACCCATTTTGATTCAACACTTCATCTAAGAGCTATGAGCATAAACATGGCATCTGAACAAGGAAAACAATGTCTAGGAAATACAACCAAACACACCAAAACTGAATACTATGCAATCCACACCAAAAAACCATCAAAAATACTAAAAGATTTCCATCTTTCTTCTCTGTAGATCAATTTCTGAAGCTCCTATGATCTCAACTGTAAATACAAACCAATATTTGATTAGGGTGGATATTTCACCACCGAAACCAGCCCATACAATGAAGGGTTTTCGTCCTCACAATGCAGCACAAGCAACCAAAAGACAATCCGACAGCATTTCAGTATGTTGTTAATGTCTGGATAATGAAAATGAGAGCCAAACTCATATTATAAACCATTAGGGTAAATGGACTTCAAATGACTTTTAATTCCACTTTAGAATGTACGCCCTTCTCCCATTTTGATATTTTAATATTTAAAAAGTTATATCCCTTTTCTCATGGGCGTCCAACTTAAGAGGAGATATAATATTTAATTAACTTTTAAAAACAACATAAAGTTGTTCACTGCACCTTTGTCCTTTTTTCAATGACCACTTTTCCCATGATATAAGTTATAATTTAACTTTACAATTCAACTTAATGAAATAACTTAAGTGGTCAAAATAACAAATATTAAACTACAACCTTAGGCTCTCCAATTGAAAACTGAATAATAATGCTGCTGCAAAACACAGGCCTAGAACCAACTCCCCAAAGGTGACTTACTAAAAATAGCACTACTATAAATAGTACGTATATGCCCAAAGCCCAGAACTAAGTGAAACTGAAGATCAGTGAGGAATTGTGACCAACTAAAGATAGCAACGTCATGACCGACCACTGCTAAAAATAGAAACCCCTTCGAAAACCCCCAAATTGAGCTGCTAAAAATATCACTTACTATAAATAGCATACTGCTAAAATAGTAAGTGACTCCAAGTGCATTTTGAGCACAAACCGGGCAGCCGTCGCAACTTACTAAAAATAGTAAGTTCGAAAAAGGTTGTCAAATGCAAATGCATGTCATACCACTGCGAAGCTCTCTGAAAACCCAAAAAGAATCCATAAACCAAACTGCAAAATCCCAACATGCTATCCCTTGAATCCACAACCGAAGCCTCCAAACAACTAGAAACCCTAATTTTGCATTTGACTGGCCTATAGGCGTCTGGGAAAAGGCTAACTGTCATTGGAAAGCGTAGTGCTAAAAATGGGGACATTATATATATAGACCCAAAACTAGAAACCACCAATGTTTCTAAAATCATATAGGGAAAACCATTGAATAAAAGTAGCACCAAAATCTCCATGTAAATCCCATTGCCCAAATTAAGAAGAGAAAAGTTAGAAAAATTCTTTTTTAACTAAAATACTTAATTGTGTTGATAATTGCTTTCTTGGTAATGTGCACATGCGAACTAGAGATATTTCATATCCAATTCCACATTTAATTCCCCCTTTCATGCTCTTTCCATTCTAGCAACTCTTATACAAGTTGTCATAGTTGCATATAGCAACTTTCATGAAATCTAAGTGATAATAACAAATTGCCAAATTAAAACATGTGACAATCAAATACAATTAAATATAAATGTTGGAGAAACACATTCTTTCCAACATTCTTCCACTTTATGAACACCTTGCAAGAGCATAAGGGGAACACTAGCTTCTAACTGCTAAGGGCCATGAGGCCCATAGATTCTCTCCATCATCTTAACTTCTCTATGCTCATAGGCTTCGTCAATGCATTAACAACATTCACCTAAGTGTCAACCTTTTCACTCATCACTGCTCTATCCTCCATCCTCCATGTCATGAATGCAATGATACTAAACAACATCTATGTGTGAAAAGTTGGGTTCTTTGCCAGGTTGATAGTATTTTGACTATCACATTCAATTTGAATTGCTCTTGAACTTAGTCCAATATCCAAATACAATCTTTGAAGCCAAATTGCCTCCTTACATGCATAGTAGCCACTATGTACTCTATCTTTGTAGTGGATAGAGTGAATATTGTTGCTTGCTCATCCAACTAATTGCACCACCAAATAGGTTAAAAATAACCACCAATAGAGTTTTTGCTGTCCACCTCCTGCCCAATCTGAGTCAACAAATCCTTGGGTCTCCAAGTGTTGTGAGTACAGGTTAAAAACATAACCACCAATAGACTTTTTGCTATCCACCTCCTATCCAATCTGAGTCAACAAATCCTTGGGTCTCCAAGTGTAGTAAATAGAATACTTTATATTTCTTTGCAACCACTTCAAGATTCTCTTCATTGTTGCCTAGTGCTCTTTGCCATGATTAGCTGTATAATGACTCATGACTCCCACTGCTTGGGTGATGTCTAGTTTGGTGCAGACTGCAGTATACATTAGACTACCAACTACACTAGTGTAAGAAACACTCATTGATAACTTAGTCCCCACTAGGTAGGAACACTCATTGCTTTGTAGTCTACTACGCTAAAACAATGTAACATAGATTCAACATATTTACTCTAACTCAACTAGAGCTTTCTATTAGCTCTATATCTTTTGATTTCCATGGCTAAGAGGAACTTAGCAGCCCTCAAGTTCTTCATGTCAAATTGTAATGAAAGTTGAGACTTGAGATTTATAGTTGCCAATAATCAGCATATCATCTGCATACAAAGTGATAACAAGGAAATGACTGCCATCTTGTTTAAAGTGCACACTATGATTTGATTTAGACCTCACAAATCCCAACTTCAAAACATATGAATTGAATTTTTGATACCACATTCTGGGAGATTTGTTTGAGACCATGCAAAGAGTTTTTTAATCAACAAACCAATGACTACTTTTCTTTCTACCACATAGTGTGCCGATTATGTCATGTAGATTTTTTCTTCTAAGTCACCATGTAAAAAAGCTATTCTCACATCCATTTGCTCAATCTCAAGATCAAAAGATGTTGCTAATGATAGTAAAAACTAAATGGATGTCAACTTGGTAGCTGGAGAAAAAATCTCACCATAATCAATTCCCTCGACTTGGGAATATACCTTTGCAACCAATCTCATATTGATTGCGTTTTACCATGGAAAGTATCATATTTCCTGCATAAGATTAGGAGCACTTTCAAATTAGTGAATGAAGATGGACTGTTATCAAATGATTTTCCCATTTACAGATGTTAAATATTTGATTCATGGTTGTATCCCACCGTCGCACTTCTTTTTTTCTGTTATTTCTTTATTTGCATCAGACATACCTTAAGCAGTACTGTATTGTCATTGACTTGTTTTGATCATTTATGCCCATGATTATGAGTTCTTTCTTTCTTCAATTCTTGCATATTGCAAACAATCATGCGCTCTAATATTCAGGACACTATGCACATGAGTTTGTAACATGAGTATAATAAATGCTGAAATCACCATTTAATTGTTTTCTCTGCTCTTTAGTATTTTTAAAGTCTAAGATGATTTAATAAGGTAACTATTGTAAACCTCTTTGTGTCGTATTGTCTATAACTGGAAAACTAAGAATGATCCAACCCAAAAGAGAATGCAAATCATTTTTTAATTGATGTTTTAAATTGCCAAAACTAGTTTCTGAAGTTCTCTTTTCATTTGAGTATTGAGTATGGAAAACTTAATCCATTTTTTGCCTCTATGGTGGAAGACATTGCTTGAAAATTATTTATTTTGTATAGTTATTTGCAGAAAAAATTATTATTAGCCATCCATATCTTGTCATCAAAGATGCAAGTTTTCTATATAAACCCAAGTCTTCTTTTTGTTCATTTCCAAAGGAGATATCCATGTTCACAGCTTGTCGTGATCAAAAGAACTCTGAAATATGTTGCTGCATTTGATTTTGGAAATTAAGGTTTACTTTGATGGCATTTGATAACTATTTTTCTTAATCTCTTGAGCTAGTTTTGTTAGGAGCTTATGAAGCCCTAACACTATCTCATGAAATTAATAGACTGTGTGTGTGTGTGTGTGCGCGCCCCTCTGCCCCTCTTGATGTATTTTTGCAAAATTTGAAATTGTCAGAGGCTGCTTGCAAGTGAGGTAAACTTATTTAATCAACCTTTTCAACTGTCCAATTATGATATTACTTATTCTACAGTTTGAATTTCTATGAACAGCTTCTTTACCATTTTCATTGCAAAATTCATCCTCGATAAATTCTGGTTATGAACTTAAACCTGTACCAAATGAGGATGAACTTGTACGGGTATTGAAGCTTGTACGCCTTGGTCATCTATTGAAACGCTGTGGTGGTTTGGACTCTACTGTTGATTGGTCAAGTGTACTTTCTCTTGGTGAACAACAACGACTTGCATTTGCTCGATTGCTACTTGTACAGCCAGAACTTGCTTTGTTAGATGAATCTACAAGTGCACTTGATGAGGTCAATGAGGTATGCTTGTTCTTCAAGCTTGCATATATTCTGAGGTTTTGAAATGGTATTGCCTGCCATTATTTATTGTGTTTTATAGAAAATTTGTGTTGAAGAGGATAAACTAGTTAAGCTCTGAAAAATAACATGTGATGCTCAGTGTTGTTCTGCATTTGAAATTTATACTTTTCTTAAGCTATCTTTCACCATTTTAATAGATGGCAGGTGTTAATATTTTATCCATTGCTGCTTCTCTGTTGTATTTCCTTACAATTTTTCTAGAAAGTTATTTATTTCCAGTTCATTTCTCCTTCTTGGCATCGCTTTGTCCTTTACACAAATTGCTATATTCTGCAGAACAAAACAACTACAGTTGCTTGCTTCTATGCTAAGTTCTAGGGAATTTTTTGGTGATTACCTATCGTCAGTTTGGTACTTTGTTAGTAATCCCATCTTTTCTTATGTGAACTTCTCAGCAATGTCATGCATCCTCTCATATGTAAATTAACACACAGAAACCCCTGACAGGGAATCAAACATTTATGGCAGGAAAAACACACGTGGCAATATGAATGTCCATTTTCTTAGAATTTTAACCAAGGGGTAAGCTCTAAAGTATGAGGAACTTTCTTTGTTCTACCTTCCAGTTACCAGTATCACTGTGAATTACCAGTCTTGATTATACATACATGTCCCACTTTGTTTTGTTTTCTCTCTGCCCCTATTCTTATTGGCATATTGATTATGACTGAAATATTTCACATGGTGAAGCTTTTGATCCTGATTCACAACTTTTTGTCATCTGTGAACATTAAAGTTTCTTCTTTTTTCTTTCTTATCTGCCGCTCCGAACCTTACATTTTAGTCTATCTATATATTCTGATGATTCATTTTACTATTCTGAACTATTATAGGTGTTTACCCTCAAGGATACCCAAACAAAAAAGAGTTAGTGTAATGATTACTAATTGAGGTCTTCTTGAGATGATTATAAACTACATGGGTCAAAGCTTACAAAAATAGAAGATCATAGTAAAATTGCTTGTGAAACTCTTTACCGACATATGTAAAAATACGAGTTGGTTGTAATGGGGTTAATCCCAAATTAGTATGAATTTTGAGACAAGAGTGACTTATAAGGAATTACATCCTTCAAAGCCTTTTCCAAGGGGCAAAGAGCTTTAAACATGAAAATCCAAAAGTTGTGAACGTATTTACTCTTCCTCCCCTTCCTAACAAATGCTTAAAGGTGCTTGTGTGCTATGCAGGTCCCCTTTAATTATTATCAACATAAATGTGAAAAAATCTCACAAAACTTAAAAATCTCACCTATGGGGACCCACAAGCTTGGGGACGGGAATGAAAACTCCATGGGTCAAATCTCACAAAACTTAAAAATCTAATTAAGGTATCTTATGTTAGAATAATGATGCATTAGCTAATAATTAATTAATTTTTAATTGATTATTAGTTTAATTTATTTCATGCACTTAAGCTAAACTTAGGAGTGCTTTTATTCTTTTATTAGTTGAGCTATTATTAAATCATTTTATCTCATCACATAGGATGTTGACACTTGTCATGATCTAATCCATTTATCACTTAGGGTTGCTCTTATAAAGCACTCAACCCTCATTGTATTATCTCACTGGAGATTCATAGAAGATTTTCATTCTATAATTATTTTCTTGTTGAGGAATAGCAAATCTTTTTTTTGCAGATCTCTTGCATGGAAGGTGTCTTTCTTCATTGTTTGATCATGCATCTTTTATTATTTACAATTCTAACATGTTATCAGAGTGTGGATTCAACGAACCCCTTCTCGATTTATGAGGGTTTTTGAAATATGCCTATTAATTTTTCTTGTAATTTTCACAACACAATCAACACTTATGCCAAATGAATTAGCGTTAGCTCCAAAATTGAAAACCAATTTAAAATAATCTCAACGCCAAGAATGCACACTCAATCCCAATGAAGGAGAGGTGTTGTCATATGGCGGAGATAACTAACCAATAACTGAAATGAAGTTACAATTGAATGGAGCTAGGTGGTGAACCAACCATGAAAGAATTCCGCACTTCCACTAAATCAGTGGGGGGAAGAGATTACAAAACAAACTAATTCATCTGCTGCGGCGGGCATCCACTCGTAAGTGGGAATTCACCACTTTTTAGTGGGTACAAATGAGAGAGTTAACAAGTTCTTTTTCCACACTAGCGGTAAACCATCCAGGGGTTACAAATGTGATAATTAAACACAAATAAAGCAATAATAAATGGACTGAAATAGTACTACTGTTATTAGCCTTACAATGTAGAGAACTACTGCAAATTACAAGTGTTTTCAATAGAATCAAAGTACAACTGATAGAAGATGATCTCTCTCTGTGATACCCTTATGAATTATTGAAAATCAAACCAAAATATGAACCTTAAGCAATCTGATTTTTCAAACCAGCAAACTGAGATTTCTTACCAGCAATTAGCCATCCATTAACTGCTCATATCTTCACCCCAAAACTTCTGCCTTCTTCAAATGGACTGCACATGAGCACTAGCAGCATAGTTTCCCAAGAAATATTGCATCACAAGGAAAGAACTAAGTCTAAATTAAAATACCAGCTCACTAAAATACAGACCAACAACTATGATCTCCTTATAATGCTCAAATCTCATTCAAATCACCTCTAATCCACCCGAACACTGTTCTGATATCAATCTGATAGAAAACCAACAACTGTAATTTATCAAACCAGCAACTAATCAACACCCAAGAATGCACAAAACTCTTACCAAACTCCTCCAAAATCCAATGAAACTGAAATTTCATCAATTCCAAAGCTGGGCGACCAAGAAGCAGCCACTATCCAAGCACAAATATCACCAAAAATGGCCCAACACGAAATCCAAAGCACCAAGTAAAAGGTACGACCCTAGGAAGAAGTCGACCTGGCTTTAAAAATCAATCTTTCCATGATAAAATCTGCAAATGCACAATTAGGGATGCCAAGAGCAAAGACATTGAATAATCAAATACCCATAATGAAATTAAATTCCCTCTATGAGCTGCAATTAAAAACATCTTCAGAAATACAAAACCAGCAAGCTCAAATCTGGAAATTATCACCAAATTCACCAATGTTGAAGCCCAATGTGCACTTCTGAATGAAGCACACTCCCAATTGACCATCTAGGGAACCATAGTTTCAGGCCCAAAGAATGGTGTAAAATACTAAGCTCCCCCTTAGCCGGGTTCTGAAATCAATTTAGTAGCATAACTTTACAATATTTTCCAAAGATAATCAACTCTTCAAACGGCAGCAATATATAAGTTTCAATTGACAAATGAAGCAACAAGAGACTCTTCAAATTCCAAGAAGTTGAATCACTTCAACTTCCAAAAGGGACGCCACTTTAAGCATTTCACTTTTTGAAATAATAAAATATTAATCAACCTCTTTTAGGCGTCCAATTTCACTTTGCAACAATAAAGCATTTAATAATTCATTAAATGCACCATTGACCCCTTAATGACCCCCTTTTAAAAACAACATGAAGTGATCATTCCTAGGCGTGGGGGTACAACTGAGAAACATAAAAATGACTAAGTATAAAATTTAATCCATGGAGATAACTAGAGCCAAACTGAAACTGAAGGATAGCAAGATGATTTGAGCTGAATTGCTAATGATGCTACTGCCAAAATTAGACTTACTAAAATTAGCGAACTGTAATAAATAGTAAATTCACATCAAAACAACAGAAAGCCAAACTGAACATTGAACTACAAATGATTGAATTGCTGCTAGACAGATACTGCCAAAAGATAGACTTGCTAAAAATAGCGAACTGCTATAAATAGTAAGTCTGTACAACAACCTCAGAACGCCAATTGAGCATTATCTGAAAGAGGAAACCCTAATTTTTTTTCCTTAGCTTAGCCTACGGATTTCTGGAAATAGGCTAAATCCAAATGAAGAGCGTAGGGCCAAAATGGGGACATTTCAATTTTCTTTAACTAGGGTTATAGGCTTTAGATCTGGAATTTTATTTTATTTTATTTTTTTTGCAATTTTTGGAGTTGGGTGAATTTTTGGCATGAAAAGGGGACCTCACCATTGCATTTAGGAGGCTGATTCAACGAATTTTGACTATAAATTTGTCTATCTTACCTGTTGGAGCTTTTAAATTTTTTTTTTTGCATTGTACACATAGTTCAAAAAAAATTCAAAAAAGCATAATGTCATCTGTTCTTTTTTTTTTATTTTTGGTTTTTTTGAAAATTATTATTAGTATCATTTTTTTAAAAAGGTCTGCATTGAATTTTTTTGGGGGCCAGCTTTAATTTTTTTTTTTTGGGGGGGAGGAGGAGGGGGGACAGATTGGGACGGAGGTACCCGTAGGTACTTGCTACATAGGCTTGTACCCCACCCCCCAATGATGACCCTCCTATTGCCATGATGACAATATAAGTCCATTGGCTAGTGGCTTATTGCCACTGATGGTGGCTTTAATACCATTGCTTCGCAACCAAAGTTTTTTCAGCGGCTTCGATTGCCTTAAAACCATTTTTCCGGTGGCTTCATACTGCCTTAAAACCTTTTTCCAACACAATTGTTTTTAGCTTCTTAGCGACACTTTATTGATTTCCGTCATCAGCGGCAACGAGTTTTTTTCGACCGATGAATCTAATTGCATATTCCGTGCATACACCAGAATATTCTAGCATTTTTGTTTTCTAGCCACTAAAATTTTTCAGGCGTAGGGAATATTCCCTAAATATTCTGTTGACATCAGTGGTAAAGACACTAGCAGTGCCCCTTTCAAGCCCTCTTTGTGCCCTAAAGGAGCTATTTTTTCTTTTGGCCATAACTTGGGTGTACGGTGTTGAAATTGGGTGAATGAGATATCGTCGGAATGCTGGTTCCATGAACTTTCCAGTGGTGTGGGTTTCATCACCATTTTCTACTATTGGTGCATTCTATAGCTTGCCAAATTCAGATGTGTTGTTTTCACTCTCTAGCTCACTACTTTTGACTCGTTTCTCCATTTTCCGCGATTCCAATGGCATTGGGACTATCTTTCAGAGCTCTTCACAACCATTCGTATTTTTTTCCAAATTTCTCTCTAGGTACTTTTTTTTTTCCAATTTTTGTGTTTTCACATTCCTGAGTAGATTACTTGGACATTTTAGCTTTTTCCATTTTTTCCCATTCTATCACTAAATGCCTCTGAGACAGATCTGTTGTCATGGGATGGAGTTAGTCAGGTCTGGATAAGTTGTGGACCTGTATTTGTTCCTATGTAGTAGATGGATGCAGTGATTGGTTACCCATGCATTTTGGTGGGATGGAACATTTACCATATGGACATTCTTGTATTCCTATTTTGGAGGCGACCTTAAATTTCATTTGATCAATGTTCTTCAGACTATTGGTACCTATGCCATTTGTATCTTTGAGTTTTAGATGTTTTCCTTTGTTTGCCATTTGATTCGAGTAGTGTCATTGGAGGCACTAATGCAGATTTTGTCTTCTTGATTTTGATCATTATTTGTTTCAGAGGGGTCTTCATTTCAATAGTCATCATTCGACAATTGTCTACAAATTCTTTGTGCTTTAGTGATGTTCTTCATGTTCCTATTCTTTTTGGGACATTGTTTTAGTTGGAGGCTTCTTACTTCTTAGTCCTTCACATTGTTTTGGAGGCTGTTCAGTCCTTCATTCACCTTTCTCTCTTTTGGAGAGGAGTTTTTCCCACGAGGTTTTCTTCGTTTCTCCAGTTGTGAGAGATTAAATTGTTTGTACATGGGTACCTCATTGGGCCTTGTTTGCTAAGACCCATCATGTATTCTCTTTTTAGGGTTTTTAGCTACTCCCTAAGTTCATCTTAAGCGGGGGTGTTAGAGTAATCATGCATTAGCTAATAATTAATTAATTTTTAATTGATTATTAGAGTAATCTATTTTCATGCACTTAAGCTAAATTTAGGAGTGTTTTTTTTTGTTAACTAGAGTGAGCTACTATTAGATCATTCTATCTTATCACATAGGATGTTGACACTTGTTATGATCTAATCCCTTTATCATTTAGTGTTGCTCCTATATAACACTTGACCCTCATTGCATTATCACTTTGGAGATTCATAGAAACTTTTCATTCTGTAAGTACTTTCTTGTTGAGGAATAACAAATCTTAGTTTTGCAGATCTCTTGTGTGGAAGGTGTTTTTGTTTGTTGTTTGATCCCGTGTCTAATGTTCTTCACAATTCTAACATTTCACGGAAGACTTCATCCATTTATTTGACATAAAAAACACGAGTGGGTTGTAATAAGGTTAATCCCACAAGAATTGTGAGACAAGAATGTCTAATAAGGCATTACATGCTCCAAAATCTTTGCAAATAGGGAATGCTGGAAGATGAAAATCTCAAAGCAGAGAATGTATTCAATATTCCCCCTTCCTACTAACAAATGCTTAAAGGTGCCTATGTGCTAAACTGTAAGAACCCCTCTAAATTTGCATGATAATTTTCCGATAAATTCATTTTGACACATGTACCATTTTGTCAAACAATTTGCATTTCACATTCATTGAACTCAATATAAACAATATCATATGTATTGAAAGATTTCAATTTGGAACTCATACATTGCAGCAACATGAATGTAGACTCCTCTCAAATGTATTTCATGTAAACGGCAATAGCAACTACAGTCCAGTAGTAGCTTTTCCAATGTATTGTATTGACATATAACAACCCAGCATGCAAACAGCTCATGCTAACTCAAAAAATATAAGGTCTGAGATACAAAACATAAGTATAACAAAAACTACAGCCTGCTGTTATATTCAGTCTGTATCACTGTTAGGAGTAGGGTTACAATAGCATTGTTCCAAATGAACTATGACTTCATATATTAACATTAAAGCCTAGAATTCCAAATGCTTTCAACATAAACTCTGACCTGGAATATGGAATGCTCAGGAATACAACAACCACCTTAGTTATCATTCTGGAATCCCCATGCATCAGCCATTAAGCTAAGTGCAACTCCCTATGAAGGTTCCCCTGCTAGGTATGAAGACCCAAGACTGGAATGAGTTAGGGCAGCCTATATAGCTGTTGTTCTTCTTCATAAAATGCACCTAGAATGCACAGAAATACTCAGCACAAGACCATGACCAACATGTATTACTGTAGCTGTCTCTGAAAGAGCCCATGCCCTCCTTGTTTTCCCACGACTATGGCAATAAACTCTCAATGCACACAGCCGGGTTGGCGTCTGAGTTGGAAGATTCACTGCTAGCAAATAGGAGTGTATACAGCTAGGCGTACCTATCATATAAACCCACAACCTCCCTTCAGACTTAGCGCAACCTCCAATAGTCACTTTCCTCAACTTCCCACGACCCCATACAAATATTCAGCCCTCTATGTATTTCGTCCAATCTGAAAGAAAGGAAATATTGTAATGTCCCCTTTTGGGATCACATTATACTTTGCCCTAAAATCACAATTCCAAATGAAACCAATAGCATATTATAGTCAAAGATATAATTCCCTACTCAAAATTGAGATGATGTAAATTTGGTTATGGAAACTTGCAACCACTTTTTATAAATATGACAGACATAATCCATGAAATACATTTAATTCTAGGTCTGAGAGAGATTATATATATCATTATAATGAGTCCCAATGATTATGTGGGCTCAACCATAATGGGGATTGTATAGAGGACATGTTGAGGTGCCCCAAGTATCCTCTATCCTAGGCCCAACAACAGGATCTTATCCTCTGTGGCCTCATGTGGTCCTTAAATGATGGTCCTTAACCATCATCATGAGGTTGTGTACCTAGTGAGGGCTCTACACCATTCCCCTCCATCATGCCAAACCCTCCTCTTATGATTGAAGATCCCTCTTTATTTACTTCAACAATTGATTCAAGTGGGGATAGTAGGGGGGCTGCAATAGGGTGTCCTTGATCCTCAACCCTAGGCCCAAGGATAGGACGTTATGCTCCTTGGCCTCATGTGGTCCTTAACCAATGGCCCTTAACCATCATCATGAGGTGCCATACCTTGTGAGGAATCATTCACAATCCTCCTTGCATTCCTTCCTCATTCCTTCATGACCAATTATTGCGAAATCAGAATCATATCATTGTTCATAATACCAATAAATATATGCTACATTGACACATAATACGACATTATATTCTTGTTTAATTGTTACAATTATATGTATATATATTCACATCTACATTTATCTGATAAATAAGCATAAAACAACTATCTTTGCATACCGCATGAATTGATTATGTTATTATTCTGATTGAATCTGCTGCATATATATGAAAGGCTATGTTGTTGATCAATTACTTCTGCTGTATGCCTTAACTACTATCAATATCCAGATCTGGTCGTTTCCCTTCTATCCCCCTTTTGCAAATGATTTCATTTTCCTTATGTATCCTCATGAAATGATACATCTCTTAGAAGGGAGATAACCTCTTGAAGAGGCATTGCCCTTTGTTTACCTTGATTGCTGCATTGACTAATCTGATTTCCCTTATTTATTTATTAACTGATACCTTAAATTAAGCACTGCTCTCCTTAGAAAGGGAATCACAACCTTTGTGAATCGTTGCCTCCCTTTAATATTCCCAATCGCTACTTTTTAGAAAAAAACATTTGCTGCTGTATACTATCAATAACTGCCTTTAAATCATAATCTCTGCATAATCGCTGGCCTTGTAAATACACATGCTTATTTTATAATTATATGTATATTATTTTATACTTATATGTATATTATTTTATATTTACCTATTTTATATTAATATAGTATATATTTGTTTTTTATATTAGTTATATATACTATTTTGAATATTTAGAGTATTATATTATAATGATAATAATAATATTTAAATTGTTAATATTTATATTTATATTGCTATTTATTTTATTTATTTATTTGTATTTCAATGCTTGGTTTTATTTTATCTTTTAGTGATCCAATTTTGGAGGCATGATGGTCTGCCCTTCCCATTATTGCTTGTCATGAAGCAATCACAATCTAAGATGCTCTTAAAGTTACCAATATCCAAATCAACCTTGTAGATTTGTATTGCTCCTTTTTGGGATGTAATTAGCTTTTGTTGTGATACCTTGATGTATTTAGGAGTTGAAAACTCTATAGCTAGTCATGATTGTCTTAGTTATGTCCTTGGAGATTGATTGTTAGTATACTACCAATAAGGTCAATACCATCTTCTAAAGTATGAGGACAATTTATTGTCTTATGTATTGCTATTTACCAATAACTCTCAACCACAAAACCAAGAGTTGGAAATTGGCAAGACTTGCTATTTAAGACAAATTTTCTCTCGTTTCATTACCTCAAGGATCCTAGGCAATGATACAAATTCTTCATTACCCCTTGTGGAAATCTACAATGATAGGAAAAATGTTGTATCCCTCATCATCATGGATTGTGAATAACAAGATCCTTTACCATGGGTTGTACCCTCTTTTCCTACATCAACTAGGAGTAAGAACAATCTTCCTTAAATAAAATATTTTTTATTTCACCTAATCATTCAACAAGGTTTGAGACAAGATTGAGGGCGTAATCGAAAATATCTTATAGGTGTTTGTAACACTTAGTCTAGTCTAAACATTTTTCAACATATAACATCTTGTCATAGACTCATTAATAACATGCTATAACCTTCTTTGTATATATTCCCTAGATAATCCCTAAGTACAAATTATGGGATGTACAAAAAGTTTTAGAATCCATCGCAAACAGTTATCACCTATGAACACTTCATAGAATTTGAATTTATAGACTGACACCAATATCCAATTCTGGTATCAATGGGAGGTTGTCACTTCTTTGTAAAGATTAACATATTCCCATGTTCAACACTAGGATGATTTTCATCTTAGAAAAGTATTGTTTTACAACATCAATTGTTTTTTTCTAAAGTTTAAGAGGTGAAGATGGTCTTGGGATTTGTGGGTTATGGGCCCATAATGTAACTTAAAATAAACTTATGTCACAATTTTGGGTGTAACTGGGTTTTGTATTAGCTTTATCTAAGGCTCACGTATTCCTAATATTGATATCCTTGATTTTTAATCATGAATGTATAGATACTATAATCAAGAAGGATGACTTAGGAGAATAAGAGCCTATAATGAAAATATCTCAAATATTTTCTATATCATTAGTTCCTAAAGAATTAAGTTAGTCTTCATCACCTTTGCTCAAAAATATAGTGTTTGGCATGGATGATTGTTCAGATGTTTAATTATTTTTAGTGCATAAATGTGAATTTCTAGAGATCTTAGATTTTTCAAGCAACCTTTGGCAGTTTTCCACATATTAAGATGAGGATTAGAATCATGACACACATATCTGATCTTAATGGTGATGTATAATGTTGGTCTTCTTTCCCCTTCACCCAAGGTGCAAAGCAAGGAACATTTAGTCAAGTAATTCTCCTTTCCCTAGTTGCAATAGAAACCATACATGGAATAGTTATGTTCTGTATACCCTATGGTAATGCTTACCATAAAACAAATACCTTATGATGTTAGGAATACGTTTGCTGAATCCTAATTGTTTGTGTGAAAGTTGTACCTTAACACAATTTATGATTTTGATTAAAAAAGAGCTAGACATCGTGGCAAATCATGTACAATCATGTTTGGTACTTAGTTAGGTTTTAATACTTGTTTCAGTCTTGGTTTACTTACCTCCCTTTTATATCCCAAGTTTTGAGGGAGTCACACCTTTTCACTTCAATAGTTACAACTCTTCATTATTGCATTTGGATATTAATAATAATTCAATTTGAGATAACTCAAGAAGCATTTTGATAGACAAGGTTTTTTTAACATTTTCATAATTTTTAAGCATAAAGTAATTATTAACACACATGGAGTAATCTTGTTGAGGACACATCCGACATGAAGCAAACACATAGATATACACAATACACAAAGTATACACATAAATACACGTAAGACACAAAGCATGAGGCATACACATGAATACACATAATACATAGTATACACATAAATACACGTAAGACATGAAGCATGAAGCATACACGTGACTACACGTAATACATGAAGCATGCACATAAATACACGTAAGTCATGAAGTATAGGCATGAATACAAAGTATACACATGAATGCACGTAAGTCGCAAAGTATACACATGAATACATGAATACATGTAAGTCACAAAGTATACACATGAATACACTTAAGTCATAAAGTATACACATGAATGCACATACATCACCAGGTATAACATGAATACACATAAGTTATAAAGTATACACATAAATACACGTAAGTCAAAGTATACTCATGAATACACGTAAGTCGTAAAGTATACACATGAATACACATAAGTCATCACGGGGTATACACATGAAATGCACCAACATATAGAAATGCATTATTGGCCTACTTAAGAAGGCTGAATAGTTAATTGTAATTGAATGGTGGTTAAAGGCGGTTTGTCCGCAAGCTGGTAGGATTAATGCTCTGATACCATTGTAATGCCCCCTTTTGGGATCACCTTATACTTTGCCCTGAAATCACAATTCCAAATGAAACCAATAGCAGATTATAGTTAAAGATATAATTCCCTACTCAAAATTGAGATGATGTAAATTTGGTTATGGAAACCTGCAACCACATTAGATAACATTAGATAAATATGACAAACATAATCCATGAAATACATTTAATTCTAGGTGTAAGAGAGATTATATATATCATTATAACAAGTCCCAATGATTATGTGGGGTCAACTATAATGAGGATTGTAGTAGAAAACATGATAAGGTGCCCCAAGTATCCTCTATCCTAGGCCCAACAGCAGGATCTTATCCTCTGTGGCTTCATGTGGTCCTTAATTGATGGTCCTTAACCATCATCATGAGGTTGTGTACCTAGTGAGGGCTCTACACCATTCCCCTCCATCATGTCAAATCCTCCTCTTATGATTGCAGATCCCTCTTTATTTACTTAAACAATTAATTCAAGTGGGGATAGTAGGGGGGTTGCAAAAGGGTGTCCTTGATCCTCAACCCTAGGCTCAAGGATAGGACCTTATCCTCCTTGGCCTCATGTGGTCCTTAACCGATGGCCCTTAGCCATCATCATGAGGTGCCATACTTAGTGAGGAATCATTCACAGTCCTCCTTGCACACCTTCCTCATCCTTTCATGACCAATTATTGCCAAGTTAGAATCATATCATTGTTCATAATATCAGTAAATATATGCTACATTGACACATAATACAACATTATATCAGTGTTTAATTGGTACAATTATATGTATATATATTCACATCTACATTTATCTGATAAATAAGCATAAAACAACTATCTCTGCGTACCACTGGAATTGATTATGTTATTATTCTGATTGAATTTGCTGCATATATATGAGAGGCTATGTTGTTGATTGATTACTTCTGCTGTATGGCTTAACTACTATCAATATCCATATCTGATCTTTTTTCTTCTATCCCCCTTTGGCAAATGATTTTGTTTTCCTTATGTATCCTCGTGAAATGATATATCTCTTAGAAGGGAGATAACCTCTTGAAGAGGCATGACCCTTTGTTACCTTGATCGCTGCTTTGACTAATCTAAGTTTCCCTTATTTGAATTTCCTAGAATTGTTATTTATATTTATGTGCTATTTATTTATTTGTATTTCAATGCTTGGTTTTATTTATTATTTTTTTAGTGATCCAATTTTGGGGGCATGACAAATATCAATCAACCAACAATGCAATCAACTCAAAACTGGAAACCTAAATATAATCCTCAACCATTGATGTGTAGGAATCTATTATCCATTTTGTCTCCAAATTTGTTTCCAAAGGAGACTCACAAATTTACAATATTGTGCAATTGGAAACTGAATAGTCTTCCCCCAAACCAGCTAGGGTGGAATTGTTCCTCGAGCAGGTACTTCCAGGGTTTCAGTCCTCAAAAGGTTGAGATGAACCAAGTTCAATCTCTTGACCTGCAAGGGTTTCAATAAGAGAAATAAAATAAACTTGACATGGCCAGTGATACAACCCTTTTATACTTTTCCATAGCTCTAGGAAGTTTTATTAAAATTCACTTTTAATTAAAGCTCCCTTTTAGCTTCTAGAAAATGCACTTTTTATTAAAATAATGATAATTTGACACTAGAAAGTCCTGTTGTGCATCCTTGATTTAAAAAATTTCATGTTCGACGAGCTATATCACTAGGTGGCCTTTCAAAATATTTTAATTAATATTTGGCAACACTAGTAAATTAATTAAATAAAGCCATTAATATACTCATTTTGCAGAAATTGCCGAATGCATTAAGTTGAAAATAAGCTGCATTGGGTGATCCTATGTCATGTCACCATTTGGATGAGGTCCTGTTTTTAAGCATGGGCAGAAAATAGTGTTCTTTAAACATAAATTTGAAATTAAATAATATTAAATATAAATATAAATTATTGAATAATAATATTTAAATTTAAATAATGATGAACCTTAGCCCGACCCATTTGGGAAGGCATGATTTTTATGTTTATATGACATGTTTGAATTGAGAAGGCGCTCGATCATGGTTGGACTGACTAGTTATGAGGTGCAGGGATGAAAACCTCTAGGACTTCCTGGGACATAGCCTTGCTTTGTGAATCGTAAGTTCAATTGTTTCCATTTCCGGCTAATACCGACGAGGAAGGAACAGGAAGAGGTGATCTAGCAAGAAGCTGAAGTCTCATACCAAGTGCATTAGGGCCCATGTGACAAGAGAGAGCGACACTAGCGATTCCATTCCCAAAGGGAAGAAATGGAAAAATCCATTGTGCGTCTCTATGTACACTTCCATCCACATTAATGCGACTCTATTCAATTGATGAATCAAAGCGGCTAGAATACATTGTGGAAGTTCGAAAGGAAGGCGAATTTGTTGTGATCAGGAATGCAAAGATATTGACGAGTAGCGATTCGGGGGAGGGTAAGTCTGTCACGAACAAGAAGTCACTCCTAAAGTTGCATACTCGTTGTCATCATTAAGAGGTAATAATGCGGCTAAAAACTAGTCCCGCGGCGCCTAGTGGTTATATTCGGTGATCATCGTTAAGCGAGTCCACTTCGGTGCTCTGGAAATGAAGTGGTTAGGCTTGAAATGGTAACTATTCCAAAATCGACTTCACAAGCTTTGTGAATGTATTTCTGGATGCTTTGTATTGAGCAGTGGGCTTTAATTGTGGGCAGAAAGCTCTCTTGCATATTTAATCCAATTCTTACGTTGCATGGCTTTAATGCAAATTCTAAGTTTCGATTAAGGTCTTTATGCTCTGCATATAGTATCATTTTGTATTGAGTTGTTTTGAGGAGTTTTCCAAAGATATTTACACTTATGAGGTTTTGAGAAAGATTTGTGCTGTTTACACCCTGGTATAATACATCGATGAAGAATAATGACAATGAGCCAACCGAGTGACTTTCTATAAATAGAAGCTCCTCCAAAATATTAGACCCCAAATTGGAAGCCAAAATAACATGCAGCATGCGTGAGACTCCTCTAAACCAACTAAGCTCAGGTAACATCAAATTACCTTTTTGGTCAGGACACCAACCAGAGAGAAAACCATATCCAAGCGCAAAGCAAGAACCCAATAATGGGGACATTATAGTCCGCCCTTCCCAAGATTGCTTGTCCTCAAGCAGTAAAGGTATCCACAATAGCACAATGAAACCAATTGAACCCAAAGTGTAATCCTAGGATTACAAATTCGATCTACCCTTGGAAATGTACCGTATTTGTGGCTGCACTACTTCTGATAAAAAACAACAAACTCATCTTGCTCTAAGTGAACATCATCAACACCCAAGCCGAAATACTGCGAGGGGTTGGAAATGTGATCATGAAAATATTTTTGCCAAGGTGTCGATGAATCCTATATAGAATCCCAGCATCTAACATGATCCTAGGCAACATGAAGCATAATTTGCCCAACCCCAAAGGAAAACCCTCAACATATCTCCTCATATTATCGAGTGATAGTATTAGGTCCCTAACCCGGTCGATAACAATAGGGTCATCTATAGAAATCATACATCTTGTGATGCCATCTGATCATAGGCAGTAGCCTCTCAACGACTACCTAATCCCCGGTGTCAATGTGCTCATATTGAGCATACCACCTCATTAATGTCGGTACCCAATAATCACCACAATAACATTTCTTGGATATATCCATCAACTCGGTGAGTTGCAATATCCATCACTCGCGTGTTGCTCCAGAAGCTCGTAAATCCTCCCACGGCTGTTGCCAAAAAGCCTGTAAGTGCTCAAAGTCCATCTGCCCATAAATTGATGTTGGCATAAACTGCTTAGAAATCTTTAAGGCAGCAATTGTCATAAATTGGTAATGTCTCGTAGCATTCAATTCTAGATGCTATAGTGACAAACCCGTGCACAAATCCATGCAATGGGCGGCTATCATCAATGCAAAGTCTGAAAATATCATGATCAACACCCTTAGAACCCCTACACATTAGTAGGAAACAAAGAACCAAGTTTGAACACCCTTCCTCAATTTGATGTCCATTGCAGTTATGTGTTTTCATGAAGTAAGGTATAGTAAAACTATTATGAAACATCATATCGTAGCAGATGCATTGGGGCAACAAAACACCATTTCATGCTTAGCCATAAAATTTGAATATCCACAAGATGGTGCTACCAATGTCATCCATAAGAGTTTGTCCTATCATCTCGCGGGAATCAAATTATGTAGAGATACTGGTCTGCTGTTAAGCAATCAAAGGGAATTAGCAACTGGTTCATACCTTTCATCGGTGTCTTCATGGATCTCATGCATACCTTCTCCGTTTCAAGATGTTCATCATTATCTGTTGATTCATAAAGTGAATCATGCTGAAATTGCCTCATTTACCTGTTATATCTGCTATCCTCATGGCTGCATGTTGCACCTTCATGTGAGAAATGATCCTCAAGCAGGGTCCAATCTTTCACAACATATTGAACCTCTCCAATATGGGAAGTGCTGTAATCATTATGCAACATTTAGTTCTTATGGAGCTCATCAAACCCTCCTAACAATTTTTTGGTTCCATAATCTTGTGTCTTTCTTGAACTTTGGATGTGAAACAGTAGAGATTTTCTGCTTTGTATAAAGAAGAGTAGGCCATACTCAATTGTAAGAAAAGATCATCAATCTAATTTTTGCTTCAAAGGGCCACTTGAGTGGACTCCAAAGGAACCCTAGTGTTCATAAGCTTGAAGGTGAGTTGGTCAACTTATTCTACTTTCCCTTTCAATGCATTTGGATAGATTCCCGAGGTTGAGGAGATGGTCACGATCTGAAAGATGTTAAGAGTCTGATTTCTTTGATTACACAATAAGCTAGCATGAGAGAAGATTCTTCTTCAATGCTTTTGTCTTCTCTCAAGTGAGGAGCCTTTGGTGATCTTCAATCGATTTTGTGAATTCTATCATAATGTATCAATGTTGCAACAATCTTATCTTCGGTAACCTTCAATTGATTCTCAATTTATGTGGGCTATCAGACTTATGAACAGCGTCTGCTTCATGTGAAGAATCATCAGATTGGTCTTAGAACACTTGGAGTCACACAACTGTCTTCTTCGTCATCATCCTTGCACCCTTGCTGATTTGGAACTAGGGCAGCACTAGTCCCACACACAAAATCATCTTCAATACCATCATTAGGTGTTATAAGTTATAACACAAGGGCTCAATTTGCTCTTTGTACTCATCATCCAACTCAACTAACTCACTAGATGATGTCACACATTTTTCATGTAGAAAATGGGATAGTGTTAGAGTCACACATGGAACTACCAAAGAATCCAACTCTTCACAAGATTTATCAATCACAATCTCAAATTACCCACTAGAGACTTGTAACCTTTACTGTAATCAATTAATTCCTTTTCCTTGCAGCCCAAAGTGTCTTCTTGTTGGCACAACACTATGTTAGTTCCATCTTTATTGAACCCATATGTGATGGGGAGTCAATCCTCCTGACATGAAAAGCAATGCTGCTCTCTTCTCATTAGGTTTTTGCTCTTTTGTTTGATCACCCGGGACATGTATACCCAAATGAAGTTAGTTCTTTAGTAAATTGTTCCTTGAACTTCTCAATTTTCTGCTTAACCAATCTTTTGAGAATCATAAGCTGTGCTTGGACATGTTGCTCCTTTTTTTCCAAATGACCAACAAATTTGAGTGCAACTGTTTGCAAATATCATCATCTTCATCTAAAATCAGGGACAAAATAGTTAGCATGCTTGTTTTAACATTATTAGGATGTAAGTCTTCTGATTCTGGTTAAGAAGCAATGGAACATCTGAAGAATCAGAGTCATCACACCTGAAATCAGTCATAAAGACATACATGACCTAACCCTTGCCATAATTTCCTAAATTTAACTCTCCTTCCAAAGTGGGGCCTTTGACATCCATGCAACCATAGAAAGCTCCTCCACAATTAGTTGAAGTATTTCCTCATAATGTCATTGTATCATAGGGGTGCTTGGGGCTTGTAATTCTTGTGACTTCACTAATGCAAGTTACAACTGCAAGTTTTACCTCTTCATCATGATGTCTCATAAGTCGACTTAACCAAAGAGAGTGCAATGGAGTCATAGCCCTAACACATCAATTGAGAAGGTAATTGATCAGCCTTGTATAGACAATTTCCTGCTTCCTCCAATGTGCTGAGTAGAACTTCTTTGACTGATGTAAGTGTTCTAGCTTCTCACCTATAAGTTTCAGCTTCTCTTGTGAGAGACTTCGGTAGCCTCCTATTCTTTCCACCATGTATTCCTTTCTTTTCAAAATCAACCTAATTTTTTCCCTCATGGGTTAAGCAAAAGAGTTCATTTGATCACTGAGAGTAGTCATGATGCCCAACTGAAATTCTGATCTGAAATTGACTACTTGCAACAAGGATCAATTGCCCAATAAGCTGACGAGTTACGTGCTCGATACCACTGTAAGAACCCCTCTAAATTTGCATGATAATTTTTCCAATAAATTCAGTTTGACATGTACCATTTTTGTCAAACAGATTTGCATTCACATTCATTGAACTCAATATAAACAGCTAGCATATATATTGAAAGATGTCAGTTTGGAACTCATACATTACGCCCAACAAGAATGTAAACTCCTCAAATGTATTTCATGCAAATGGCAATAGCAACTACAGTCCAGTGAAGTAGCTTTTTCAATGTATTGTATTGATATAACAACCCAGCATGCAAATAGCTCATGCTAACTCAGAAAATATAAGGTCTGAGATACAAACATAAATTATAACACAAACTGACAGCCTACTGTTATATTCAGTCTTTATCACTGTTGAACAAGGTTACAATTTGGTCCAAATGAACTTCTCTTCATATATTAACAATAGAAGCCACAAATTTCAAATGTTTTCAACATAAACTCTGACCTGGAATAGCGGATGCTCAGGAATACAACAACCACCTCAGTTATCATTTTGAATCCCATGCAGCAGCCATTAAGCCGCAGCTCATATAGAAGGTTCCCCGCTAGGTATAGAAGACCCACGGCTGGAATGAGTTAGGGCAGCTTGTGTAGCTGCTGTTCTTCTTCAAGTGCACCCAGAATGCACAAATACTCAGCACAGACCACGATCAGCATGTAATACTGTAGCAGTCTCTGAAAGTGCCCACACCCTCGTTTTCCCATGACTGTAGTAATAAATTCTCAATGCATACAGCAGGGTTGGCGCCTGAGTTGGAAGACTCACTGCTAGCAAATAGGAGTGCATACAGCTAGGAATCCCTGTCATATAAACCCATGACCTCCCTTCAGACTTAGCGCAGCCTCCAGACAGTCACTTTCCTTAACTTCCCACGACCCCATACAAATATTCAGCCTTCTATGTATTTCGTCCAATATGAAAGAAAGGAAATATCCATCAACCAACAATGCAATCAACTCCAAACTGGAAACCTGAATGTAATCCTCAACCACTGAATGTGCAGGAATCTATTATCGTTTGTCTCCAAATTTGTTTCCAAAGGAGACTCACAAATTTGCAATATTGTGCAATTGGAAGACCTGAATGATCTTCCCCCAAACCAGCTTCGGGTGGAATGTTTCACCACCGAAACTGATCTCTCCCTAAGGGTTTCCGTCCTGCAGAGGCTGAGATGAACAGGGTTCAATCTCTCTCGACCCGCAAGGGTTTCAATAAGAGAAATAAAATAAACTTGACATAACCAAATGAGCTCTCATAACCTCCTTTTATATTTTTCCTGTCAAACTCTCTAAAATCTTCTATTTAAAATTCACTTTTTAATTAAAACTCTTCTTTAGCTTAGAAAAGAGTTTTTTATTAAAATAATGATAATTTGATACACAAGGTCCTTGTTTAATGCATCCCTGATTTAAAATATTTCTCTCGGTTCCAACGAGCTATATCACTAAGGGGATTTTTAAATATTTTAATTGATATTTGGCAACCTTAGTAAATTAATTAAAATAAAGCCATTAATATACTCATTTTGCGGAAACTGCCGAAATGCATTGGAATCAAAACTACCTGCACTAGAGTGATTCCGATGAATAATGACAAATGGAGCCGACCGGGTGATTTTTTATAAATAGAAGCTCCCTCCAAGAATCTTGGAGCCCAAACCGGAAGCTAGAAATAACATCTGAAAGCATCGTGGAACTCCTCTAAACCAATTGAGCTCACTGGTAACATTAAATTACCCTTTGGTGAAGCAAACACCAACCCAAAAACCATCTCCAACTGCAAAGCAAGATAACCCAAAAATGGGGACATTACATAAACGGATCCCCTTAGCTTGTGATTAATATCAACATAGATGAAGAAAAATGTCACTAGTGTAATGACTACCGATCAATGCCATCATCAGATGACTAAAATTTTTACAAGTCAAATCTCCCTAAAATTAAAAATCTAATTAGAATAACTTGTGAAAGCCTTCACCCTTTTAAATAAAAACATGTGGTTTGTATTTGGATTAATCCCACATTGGTAAGAATTTTAAGACAAGGGTGACTCTCAAGATGTTATATGCTCCAAAAGATTTATCAATGGGGAAGAGTCTAGAGGTTGAAAAGCACAATATTCTAATTAGAATAACTTGTGAAAGCCTTCACCCATTTAAATAAAAACATGTGCGGTTTGTATTTGGGTTAATCCTATATTGGTAAGAATTGCAAGACAACAGTGACTCACAAGGTGTTTATGCTCTAAAAGATTTATCAATGGGGAAAGAGTCTAGAGGTTGAAAAGCTCAATATTCTAATTAGAATAACTTGTGAAAGCCTTCACCCCTTTAAATAAAAACATGTGTGGTTTGTATTTGGGTTAATCCCATATTTGTAAGAATTGTAAGACAAGGGTGACTCATAAGTTGATATATGCTCCAAAAGATTTATCAACGGTGAAAGAGTCTAGAGGTTGAAAAGCACAAATTAGGAATGTATTCATCATTGCTCCGCCTACTAACAAACACTTAAGATGCTTGTGTGCTAAATAGGTTCCATTGCCTTGTGATTATTACGATCACAAATGAGGAAAAATTTAATTAGCGTAATGATTACTCATTAAAGTAATCGTGAGATGATTAAGAACTACATCGGTCAAATCCCAGAAAAAAAAATTAGCTGCAAAAGATTTATGAAGACTCGACATAAAAATCAGATTATATAACTCATGAAGCTTAGCTTCCAACTTGAAATAGTTTTGGTCTAGTCTGATGTTATGGAGATTGATCATGATGTGGTCTTTGGCTTGCATTATATCTGAACGTTTTTTATTATTTAGTGTATCTCAACGTTTTTATTATTTAGTGTGTATTATACGTTTGACAGTTTCTTGACCTTTTTCTGCTCCTAATTTGTGCTTTTCAATGACAGTTCAATGGGCATAGACTTCTTTCAATGGAAATCACTATTTTATATGATAGCCATTTTTATAAATTACTAGAGTTGTGAATTTAAAATCATAATGTACTTCCGAATTTCATTTGATCTGTGATGTATTCTCATGGAACTATCAAGGAGCAGAAAGCTTAAACGCTTGTCAAATTATTTAATAATGTTAAAATAATTGGTGTACCGCAGGCTCATCTGTATAAAGAGATTGAAGCTGCAGGAATAACGTATATAAGCATCGGACATAGAAGTACACTTCCCAATTTTCACAAACAGATTTTGCGGTTGGAAAGTCCTACAACTCCTAGATCTGGGCGCAACTGGATACTTGAACGTCTCGATCAGAATAAGCTAGGCTTGACAAAATCAGCTGTATAAATATTTTCCTTGTGGGCTAAAGTATATAGTCACTCACAGATCTTGCAGCTGACCACACTGCGGCCAAGTTATTTTTTGTCTTTTTGAATCAGCTAGAAACTTGAAGGCTAATAATACATTACACTGTAAAATAGCAGATGACTTCATGTATTGCATGAGGTTTCCAAAATATATAATTGAAATATGGTAGAGAAACAAGTTCTATTTTGTACGGTCGATTAGTTGTTTAATGCAAAGGGTAATTGTGCGGGTCTTGGTGGAAGAAAACTAGAAAACAACAGATTCCTGGTATTATTCTTTTGAAAATGAGTAGTTTTCCCGAGTACCATTGTAGAGTTTAGATGTTGATGTCCGTACTTTGATATGATAAAATCCCCTTTATTTTTCGTGATTTTGCTGTGTGGAATGTGAGGACATGACCGGTAATTGAATCTTAAGGTTGTTGCAGTCAGTGGCATATTTGGCAAAGTTTGATACCGCACATCATGGGCTTGATTATAAGCGTTTATTTTGTTTCTCAGTTATAATCAATGCAACAGGCATTCTCACAAGTTTGCGTTCATGATGCCTTATGGTAAATAATGGTGTTCTTAATATATGTGCTTTGGATGCAAGGTTTGTTTAATATGAAATAGAATGGGAAAGCAAACATCTGCTGACCACCCTCCTGCTCCCCTGTTTGCTCCTCTCGGTCTCCTCTTTATGTGCACTATACTTATTTCATTCAAATTCCATGGTATGCATGTCACTGAACGTAGCAAGGTCAAGCACGGAGAACAATTTGTTATCATAGGTTATGTTTTGTAATGGGACAAACTACTGGTTTACATCGCTCATTTTTATTACTATCCAAAATTTCATACAAATCACCTTATATCTAGCTTTTAACTAGTTTTCATCGTGGAAAATTAAATCCCTCATATGGAATTGTTTCAATTTGAGTTTATAAACAACAATGTTCTTTTTTATTGGTTTGAATAGATTATTTTCATGAAATGGTGAAAAATGCACACCCTACCCCACCTTGTTTTAGACTTACTTTGACTTGTTTGTCCCTAGTGCAATAACTAGTGTACAAAATGATGTTTTTTCATGTGCAAGTTGGCAAATAAGTTGAACCTAACTTGACTCCATCTTCGCATATCCAAAGATCCTTAGTTGCTTATTATCTTGAGTCACTTTTGTGGTGTAGAAATGAACTTGATTTGTTGAAATTTGGATGTAAATTTGACCCTCAAGCTTTCAAATTCAAAATTTAAATTTGGCCCCAAGCCAACTCCCTCCAACTAACTATTATGAGCTGATTACAGTGCAAAATATTTCAAACCATGCTAGGGTGTTGTATTAAAGGACACACCATGCTAGAGTGTTGTATTAAAGGACACCCTATTTCATTTCGAACACCTATCATAGTACATATCTAGGAATCTTATAACTTAGTTATGCATTGTGTCATCATAAGGGCATAGGATACAAATGATATCAATATCCTAGGCGTGCTACATGATTACCTATTGTCTTCAAACATTATACCAAATTGTTGAATCAATAACAATGGTTTGACCAAAGGAGAACAATTCTAGCTTGGTAAGCTCGTCAATGGTGTTGTTACTAGTCATTTCAAACACTAGTGCAAACATTAAGGTGAACACATTCTTGACAACAAATTTAGTGCAGCTCAAATATATTCACATGATTTAGTTCGTTGAATAAGGTCGAGCCCTATTGATATGGAGATCAATTATGCAAGCTCATAAATGAACTAGAACATCAGATAACAAATTTCTTAGTCTCAAGGTAGTCTTTTGACATGTCCTAATTTTATAACTTAATGGCAAATCAATTGGCAAGTTTTGTCAGAGTCAAGTCTTCATCTAATCTAGAGCTAAGTACTATTGTTTTATTTAGTTGATTTCAAGCATTTATTTTAGAAGTATTATTTGAAAAGAACTTGCTAATAAAATAAATACAATACATAGATATGCATGGAAATATAGAGCAACATAATATTTTTATATTATGTTTGCAATACCACTCCTGAGGCAATCCTCCTAACATAGCATAATCTTCAATTACAATATTAAATATACTTTTGGGAAGTTATTACTGTTATCACCTGAAATTGCACCTTGTCGAACCTGATGTTCAACACCTCAGTGTAACATGGGAAGACCTCTAAAGATGTGGGTTTCTTGTAAACAGAGGTCAACCTCCGGAGAAGGCCAACTTCCTATGGTGTCACCTAACTACTGATTTTGTAAGGAAAAAGGGAGAAGGAGAATGCATAAAAATGAAAATTAAATCCTATGGTGATACACCAAAATGACAAGAACAATGAGACACTCAAGTTACACTTGAACACTGATGATGGATATGGTACTGCACAACAAGTTTTTGTAGATTATGCATAAGTATTTCACAAACAAGTTTGACATACACGGACTTTCAATAAGGAAAAACAAATTTTCACAAATTAAAAGCTCATGTGCAATTAAGTAAACACAATTTGTAACCTACATAATACTACTTTTGCAAAGAAAGGCATGCTAACATGAGACAAACCTATAAGGAAAAGAAAGATTTCACGAAGTAGCTTGATCAATCACCTGAAAATGCACAATATTTTGCAAGAACCAGAAGGAAAATTGAACCATCAATGGTAATCAAGGTAAATTTTATATATCATGCTCCAAAATGAGTTACAAAAGTTTGCTAATCTGAGAAAGGACTGCAAAAGTCACTAACTTTCGAAAAGCATAAGGAGAACTCTTTTACAAAGAGGCAAAAAATGCCATATATACTAAAAGTGTGTCGGCCCCTGCCCTAGGGCTTACAAAAATATCATCCTCTAGAAAAAGATCTGCCCTTAGATCTTTTAATGAAGTTAATGCATTCAATGTGCATCCCCCATGTCCCTGTCGGTGTGAAAGATCGCCCTCAGGAGAAGTCTTCAGATTCTTCTGCAACCACAACATTTACTTTTGGCCCTGTGTCCACTCTCGAACTTCCTTGCCGAGCTACTCGATCGCCTTTGATCTCTGAGCTGCCCCATCGCCTTTGGTCTCAAGAAAAGTCCATGTCGTTTATGCTATGTTGGTCTCGTTCACAGGGGGAGTCAAACAGTCAAACGACTGATGGTTCACCTTTAGTTCCTTCAGATTGGTTGAGCTCATGCCACGTAGATTCCAAACGGTCAAAGGTTGCTTCATCAGAGTCGCATGTCGGTGAGACACTAATCGTGTCTCCTCGATGCGAGTACACCTCGTAGCAGCTATCGGCAGTACATGCAACAGTCAGCAAGACCCTATATCAAATGCAAAAGTCATACCGATCTCGCCCTCGTCATCGCCTAGACTATCGTCAGAGACACATCGGGTCAGCAAGAGATCTTCAGTCGGCAGGAGGTCATAGCGAACGCAGAGTCCTACTGATATCTTTTTCCATGGCAAGTTGATTGCTATCGGCAAGACTCTCCATTGTCGGCAAGAGCTTTCATCAAGCCCATCATCCTTCGGCGAGACACCATCGGGTCGGGGAGACCTCACGCCGAACTCAAAAAATTATACCGAAGGCACCCTGCTGTCGGCAAGACCTTCCTCATTCGGCCAGACTTCATGTTGAAGGCAACTCTCTTGGCGAGCCTGTTTCATCTCGGGAAGACCCTATCGGGTCGACAAGACATTATGCCGAAGCTACCTTGATTCAGCGAGAGCTTACCTTCTTGTCAGGGAGAGATCACTCGATCGGCGAGACATCTCCCCGAAGGGAATCCCTTTCGTTTCGGCGAGACCTATCGCAGTCGACAAGACCTTGTGCCGAGCTCAAAATATTATGCCGACGTTGCTTCACTTCGGCAAGAGTTCACCTCATCGGTGAGACTTTACCCCTTTGCTAGCCCCTTTCGCTGAGACCCTCTTGTGTTGGCGAGACCTCTCGCTGAACCTAAATCCTTTGGCGAGACACAGCCTGCTCGCTGAGACATTACGGCGAACTCAAACCTTTCACCGAGACCACTCACTGGGACCACCACTCCTTGTCGGCAAGACCTCCCCGGGTCGGCCATACATTATAGCGAGGCCCACCTTTCTTCGCGATGACACTTCTTTCGGTCAGACTGCGGTTGATCGACAAGACCTTGTGCCGAAGGCAAACCATTCCTCGACGCCAACTTCGTGAGCTACTGTTTGCGAGACGTCCCAAGCGGAGAGATACATAAAGACTCATGGCGACCTGAAAGTCCTGGCGATCGGTGTATTCAAAATAGAACGCACTGCTAGTCGGCAAGACAATAGGAGGGTCTTGTCGACTTTCCTCTCTAATGAGTTTTTTCGCCAAAACTGATAGAGGCATGCCTTCCAACAGACCTCCTTGTGAAATATCCTCAGGTGCATGATCTAACCCTTGATGCAAATTCCCCATTTGGCCTTTATGAACACCTGAAACATAGATTGCCTTGCCTGATTAAGGCCGCAGGTGAAAATCAGGCAACAATTACAATATAAAGTCTTGATAAAGACAATTACTACTATTCCATGCATGAGATAAATACTTTTATTATAATTTATTATATGGGTGACTTACAAATCATGTGTATTGAATCTAATACTAACAAACACTTGATATGCATATAATAGTATGGGAGTTTGAAACATTCCATTTCCTTTAAAAAAAAATCCTCAAAGCTTGATATGAGGAAACTCGGATAGAATGTTGGTTGGCTCCCATGTGCTATCTTCAAGTTCCATGCCCTTCCATTGGAATAAAACATCTTCAATAGAAAAAATTCAAAGTTACTTGATGCGTTGGTTCAAGATTGCCCCTAGTTTCAAAAAGATGGATTCCTCATTCAATGTGGGAAGGTCTATTAGAACTTGTCTCATGAGCCCAATAACACCCTTGAGGTGAGAATCATTAAAACTAGGTGGATCTTTAGAGAGGAGGGAAGTTTCAAGTTCATATGCCACCTCACGTATGTACTACACAATTGATAAGTGCCATAAAGTTTTAGATTTGACTTATAATCTATCGTGTCGCACAAGGATGACTAATTGTAAATATATAGAAACAAAAAGATCCAATCATCAACTTCAAAGATATGCTTAGACTTATTCTAATCCACCTATTACTTCATGTGGTTTTGTGCCTATAGAAAATTGTCCTTAAGGACTTGGATAATTTCCTCCTATTAGGAAAGGGAGTTTTCAATTGCTTGGAACCTAGAAGAACTTGAAGTATAAGTGACCAAAGAAGTTGGGGGATGACCATTGAGAGTTTAACGAGTTAAAAAGTAATTATCTAATTAATTAATTAATTATTAGGTCTCCTTTTACATTAACATATAATTTACTTAGATCATGTACTTTTTTGTCTCTAGTCATAGGTTTATGACACATGCCATGATCTGATTTAATCCTCACCTATGGTTTCATTTATGGTTTTTTATCCTTTATCAAGGGTAATTCATTATATATTGTATTTTTCATTCATTATTGGATCATTAGAATTCTCAGGGCTTTCATAGGAAATAAATTATTTTCTCTTTTTTGTGATAGGCGTTTTGATTATAGCTGATCTTTGGGAGTAGTGGGGTTCAAGTATAATCTCTAACATGGTGTTAGAGCATCAGTCCTGTAACTCTATCTTTTTTCTTAGAGATTCAGTCTTAAACATTCAAACGATGCACCTTGGAGAAAAATGGACCTCATCATTACACTCATAACATCCAAAAACCATAAGATTGACTGTCAATTCATCAAAATTGGAGTAAAATTTTTTTTAGGCTTTTTTTGGCAGTCTTGATTTTCATGCTAACTATATGGAGTCATAAAGCCATGTGGTGCCTTATAGTATTTGCATAGGAATTTGACCATTTTGCATTAGTTTTTTGGGCTTCTATGTAGGTTTAAGGCATTTTTTGTCGACAATGTTGATTTTTATGTAGTGGCAAAACTCAAATCTTTCTAGCATTTTTTTAATGGATTTTGATGATTATTTAGGTTTGTAGCAATAGAAAGATTATTTGGCAATTTTTTGCAACTTCGACATTTTTTATATTGGTATTGTTTTTCCTTGTTAGTTACCACCAAATTTTCCTATTGAAACCCCCATTGCCAGTAGTGATTATGTCTTCACCTCCAACGCTCCACCACCCATGGTAGAACCATTGCTTTGCTACCTAGTCCTTGCCTAGGATAGTGGTGTCACCAATCCCACAACCATCGTTGATCTACTGCTAAGTCACTCTAAGTCACTATCGTTGTGTCACTTAGTCATTGTCATCATGTTGCTAAGTTGCTGCTAGAATGAACGTTGTTGCCCTCTTGTCATTGGGTTGCTATTGTAGGGCAACCAACTCTCACTCACCTTGCCCAAAAGGAGCTATTTTTTCCTTTTTGGCATAACTTGGATATACGAACTTGGATTTTCACAAACAAGACACCATTGAGAAAGTTGGTTCCAAGAAATTTCTAGTGGTGCTAGTAGCTTTCCTAAAATTTGACATCGGTGAGCTTTAGTGCATGTTGAAATTAGATTTACTTGTTTTCGCTTCTAGGGACAAATTTTATTTTGGATCTTTGCTTTTCACAATTCTTATAGCATTGGAAAACTAGTTTAATGCTCTACATAGTTCTCATACTTGATGTTCCAAAATTTTTATCAAGTACACAAATATCAAGTAAACAAGATGGATGAATTCATGGGTCTTATTGTACTTCATGTTTCAAAAAACTTGTTTTGTATAGTCTTGCAAGACTCCTAAGCAGATTTGGAATAAGTTGTTTGGTATAGTTAATGAGTTCAAGGCATTATAGATTGGGGCAAAGTTGGCTACATTGGCCCCTGATTTGTTTCTCTCTCTTGAGGACATTTTCATATAATTCAAGTCACTAAGATCACTTTTATAGGGTTGTGGAAAGGACAAAGATAACAATACATATATATATTTTGATCTTGTCTAAGATTTGAAGACCCTTTCAAGCGTACTCTTCTACTTTCTATCCCACTATGGATGCATCAGGAGATTCATTCACCTTTCCTTCATTTAAAGTCTTTTGTGATTACTTAACATGGGAATAGGCTAATTTGCCACAACTAGACTTTCCAATTCCAAAACTCATGCATTGGTTTCCCAGTCATCCAAGGGAAAAGGTAAGAAGACACAAAATCCTAAGACAAAATCTAAATCAGGTAGTGAGAGTTCCTCCAAGCCTAAAATGAATTTAGATTGGAATGGCAATCCACACCTAAAAATGAAAAATATTCTAAGCTTGGTGAGTATTTCTCTAAGGTGAAGAAGAAATCAAGATATCCTTTCAATTTTTGTGGTAAGGAGGGTCATGTAGTTACTAGATGTTGGAATAGAGTAGAGGCATTAGAGGAGGCCATGTAGTAAGTAGCACACCATTTCACCCTCTAAGTCTTCTTCCACCAACATAGGCAAAGGTCATGCACTTTCAACACAAGCTTTAGCTTTTGCACATAGTTAGATAATAGACTTTAGAGCTTTGCATCACATGAATCATTCGTATAATCTACTTGAGTTTCTTTTTGTCAGAAATATTTCTTAGATTGTAGTGTAACTCTTCACAAATTTCAGTTTCAAGGTCAAAGATAGTATAGATGATTTATGGTTACATTGAGGATGTTCTCCTTGTTTCCAATATTTTTGTAAATCTTCTCTCTGTTTACCAAATTTGTCACACTGGGGAGTAAGACAGTTGAGTTTTCGCTCAATGGTGTTGTCATTCATGATTTCAATCATCAGATACAATTATTTCCTTAAGTAGAGCTGACCATAAGTCTAGATTGTATAGGTTTCATACTTTTGAGTCATCTAATGGTTCATCACACATTGCCCATATAGATTCCTTGAATAAATTGGTCATGTCAACTATAGGTATCTACAACAACTGAGTATATAGGAGATAGTACTTGGTCTTCCTATGGTTTCATGCATAGAGGGTATTTTTTGAGGCTATGTTCTTGGTAAACATCATCATGAGCCCTTTCTAAAGGGCAAGGTTCTTCGTGCTTCTACCTTATTGGTGTTGGTACATAGTGACTTTATGTTATTTCCCACTCCTCTTTTTGGAGCCAAGTATGTGCTTACCTTCATTGATGAATACTCTATCGAACATGGGTGTACTTTCTCAAGTAAAAGAATGACGTCTTCACCACTTTTAGAAAATTTAGGAAGTTCATGGAGAAGAAAATAATGGAGGAATATGTGAAACAAACATTTTAGGACTGTTGCATTGAGCATGAAATTCATCATCAATTTTTAGTTCCTTATAGTCCTCAAGAGAATGGTGTTGCCAAATGGAAGAACAAATCACTTAGGGGGATGTCCAATTGTATGCTTCAATCTCAATCTATGGCTCCATCCTTTTGGGTTGAAGCAATCAATTGTGCTAATTATGTTCAAAACTACAGTCTCCACAAGCAATTCTAATATAACTCGAGCAAAGGCTTGGTCCAATATCAAGCTTGATGTTTCTTTCTTTAGGGTATTTGGTAGTGAATCTTGGGAATTCATATTGGATTTCCAACATAAGTAAATGGAGAAGATCCAACCTTCTATTTTTGTTGGCTATTGTGAGGATGCGAAGGCTTATTGGTTGTTTGATCCTACCATGAGAGATGTCAACTTTTGTAGAGATGTCTATTTTGATGAGTCTTTCCTAGAGTTGGATTCTACATCTACTTCTTCCTCACTACTTGATTCACCTTCTTTACATCATGAGGATACCTTTACATTGGAGGATACATCAAATGACGGTTTTGTACTAGTACCTCCTATACCACCACTTTTTCCTCCTACCACCTATGTTTTGCCTAGGTGTTTCTACAATAATATTCAGGAGACTATATATTTATCTAGTGATCCTATGACTTCTTGTCACACTTGATCTTTATCTTCTAGCACTAGTCTTTTGAGCCATGCTATATCTACTAATTTTAATTTTTTTAAAGAGGTTTCTAGTATTCAAGAGTGGGATCATGCTATGGATGAGGAGTATTCTTTATTGATGAAGAATCGCACATTGGATTTGGTTTCTTCCTACAAGGAGAAATATGACTTGATGTAAGTGGGTGTACCACACTAAGTATGCAACATATGGTTCTATTGAGTGATACGAGGAATTTCTTATTGCTCAGGTTTTTTTGTAGGTTAAGGTTATTAACGACTTTAAGGTAAATCTAAATTATTAAAGATGTGCATAGATGAGGTGTCACCACCCCATCCCATTCTCTTGCATCTTGTTAGGATGGTTGTATATGTGGTTAAGGTCTCCATGACTCACCATGGGTGATGAAACATGGGGGATCCTCTTGAGGAGGAATATTTTAGGTAGGAAAAATTGGAAGTCCCTCAAGAGGCTAGATGTCCTAAGCACAAGGAGAAAGGGTTGGCTTGAGATTTGACATGGAGGTTACAAGTCTCACCTCCATATTCAAAGATGAAGAGATCAAGTTTTCTATATATTTTTGTCTTTAGACTTGGGAAAGGACCTTTTTTTGGGTATTTGAGTTTTCTTCTAAATATTTGGAGAGATTTGGAGAGAGGAGTATTAAGGGTTTAAGAAGAAAAGAATATGGAGGGGTTGATTGAAAGAAGGTTTTAAATCAAGTTGATTTTGGTATGGAGAAGGAAGGAGCCTTCATCCATACAATTTATGTAGAGAGACAAGTCCTCATAACTCTATTTTTATCAATGTATTGTTGTGTATGCATACTCTTACTTTGTGCATGAGTTCTTGTTGAAAATTACTTGTGAAAATAGTTGTGAAAGTAATGGTTTTATTATACTTAGTGAGTTGTGTTTGAAGATAAATACATTCTTTAGTTATTTGAGAATTTTAGGATGTTGAGTGGGTTTCATGGGTATACAATCTTATTTTATAATTATATATGGGTTGTTCCGTATTGTGTATATTGGGTTTATTGACAATTCTCCTTACTTGGGGGATGACTAGAGTCTTGATTAAGGCTTGATGATGCCATATTGGTTGGGTGGAGAGCTTTTCTTCTCCCATTGGCATGCTTCCATTGATATTTTCAATTGGTAGTGATTAATGGAGTATTTATTCCATTGGATTATTATATTTTGATGATCATTGTAATGATATGGAAGTTGGAGAAAAATATGTAGCTCTTTGGTCGATGAGGAATGAAGCATTGCAATAGTTTCACGTTTGTAGCAATTATAAGTGAGATATTTGTTTTAAAAATATACATGAATAAATGAAGGATTCACATTGTCAAATTGAAAAATTATTGTAGTGGAGGAAAAATGACACCCTCCCTCTCCCCAAGGGATGAGTGTTCCTCTACTACCTTAGGGGAAAAGCTTAGGTGACAAAGGTAGAAGGAAAAAGAGTTTTGGTTATATTTTATGTTTTATGACATATTTCAGAATAAGCATTTCAGAGACCAAAAGAGCATACTTCAGAGGTCTCATGAGCAAGTTGACTAGCTCTTGGACAAGAATGACAACATGGCATGTGGATGTCCCCACGGTGTGTTGTGGTCTCGTATGGTTCGAGAACAAAACTTGCTTATAGAAACACAAAGAGTCTACTTGCTACTCAGAAACTAAAATCTAGGAGTTTTGCTAAACTAACAAAATGACAAAAATAACATAAAATAACTAACATGCATGGATTGAACAAAACAAAATGAAAAGAAAATATATAAAAAGGGAGAATGAAATCATGAGAGGTCTAATGCTATGAAGCTTTCTGCAATGCTCCAAATCAACAATATGCACACACAAAAACAATGAAAAATGTTGGGGCTATTTTAGGGCTTGCCTCAGTCAAACCCCCGCTTTGGTGTTTCCACCTCCACGAACAACCAAATAGACACATAAAAAAGAAAGTAGACGATAGACAAATAGATAGAAAAGATAAATAAAGTAAACGAGCTATAATTTCAATATGCTACTAAAATGCATATGATAATGCAAGAGAGATCACAGTTACCCTCCTTTGGTGAGTGGGAAAGCTAAAAGGAAAAACTTGCAACCTCTTGAACATACCAAGAGAGAGCCAAAGTGCTAGTGTAGAAGCCAAGACATGATAGAACTTGCAAGATTGAGAGAAAAATGGTGTTGAAGAGTGAAAAATGCTTGAGAATGAGAGATCGATTGAATAGAGTGAATAGAATGGAAGAATGAAGAAAAGGCATGCAAGAAGGCATTTTTAGGTGTTTCTGCAACCATAGAGGCAATACATTTCATGGGTAGATGAAAGTGTGACATCCCAACATCCATAGAATCAAGAATCTTTTTGAGATGTTTGCGTGATGCACAGACATTTGCACATCACACTAGTGTCCTCGATAAAAAATCACTTGAAGAATGACAATAAAGGATGAAATTAAAGTAAAGTGAAGGGGGGAAATTTCATTATCGTCTTTATTAGGCTAAAGGGGAGTTTGTGGAATGCAAAATTGCATGGGTGCAATTTTTGACATTGCAATTATATATATTTACTTATCCCTATATATTTCATGTTTCTCAAAAATAAAGTAACCATTCCTTTATTATTGTTGCTAGACTTTTTTAAAATGAAATTTACTCTTCATTTCTTCAGGATAATAAGGATAAAGAAATTTAGACTAAATATTATTGAAGAACATTTAAATGAAATAATATATATGACTTATATAATTAGATTTAGCATGGACATATATGTGTTTGGACAATGTTCAACCATTTATATTTTAATGAATTAACCCAATGTAAATTCAAGTGTAATTATGATTGAATTTATGCACTTTCTTATCAGGTTCAATTATTATGCTATAAATTAGATTGTTATTTGAATTTAGGGATATAAAGCTAGATAAATTGGATTATTATTTCAAATATATGATGAAGGTTATTTGTATTTTATCATTCATATTGTTGGTAGTTGTTGTCATTGATGTCAACATTGATGGTTGTCATTGATGTCAACACTAAGGAGATTGTTGGCAATTGGTATCTTTGTTGTCAACACTATTGCTATATGTGATTATCACCTATGTCAACATTGATTATTGGAGGGTGATTAGTACTTGGCTAACATTGTTGATGAAGTTCATGGTTGGATGTCATTCCTTATCAAAGAAGAGTTGTTGAAGTTCATATAATGCATTATTACTATCAACAGAGTTGATTTCATAATGATATACTAAGATGAGGATTAGAAGAATGACTAATAGTGGAGAGATGTTGTTGAAATTCTATAGTATATCTTATGCTCTCTCTTGATGTTCCTAATGAAGTATGTGTTGTTGAAAGGAAGCTTTGGCCTTCACAAGTTACTTAAGTGTTTTTGGTTTAGGAAGTTGCATTAAAGTCTATTCGGGAGAATGCTATGAATTTCTCCATTGTTGATGATTTGGTCTTTTGGTTTGGTACATTCAATGTCAGTGTACTTTGGATATTGCACTCCTAAATTTTCAAGTCACCTTTGTTGCCCAGGAGAGATGTGAATTGTAGAAGGTTGGCAGTGTTGTTGGTTGTTTGAACTGGTATGGGAAATGCTCTTCATTTCTCCATAGTGATGTCTCTACTCTCACGGATTAGTGAACGTACTATCAATGCTTGTGTATTGTATCAATTCCAATATCATGTGATGAAGTGGTCTGCAAGCTGATATGTTAATGATATATCTCATGGTTAAGCATTTTGTGTTTCTGGCATACAATTTTTTGTTCCTGTTTGATTTGCGATGGTTGTTGATTGCATAATAGTATGAAAGAAGTGTATGGAATTTTTGTTGGATGTTCAAGGAACATCCCCATATGATCTACACATTTCTTATTGGCTACTTTGATGCCACATTGTGTCTTAAGTTGGAATTATGGGTTATTTGTGGATATCTAGCTGATAGGGCTTGTTCCTTTTCTTGTGCCATGTGCTTGGGGGGCTGCACCAACAATGAAAGATGTATTGTGATATATTTGGTTCTTGAACTATCTTTCTTAGGACCGCATCATGTTCATTAAATGAGAAGTATGTTTATGGGCCGACTAGTTATGTGCTTCAATGTTTCATCCAAACGTTTCCTTAATGTCAACTTAGATTGATGTGCTGCTACATGTAAATTGTTTTGGATCCATTAGGAGAAGTGCCAAGATTATTTTTGGTCCTCTCTATCTTTGAGATAGGACCATATTATGTTTTTGGTGGCCAACCAGTTGAATTCATTGTTTATTCTCTTCCTGGTTGACTGAATTGAAGAATTGAAGTGTTGTGGTGGATATCAATGCAAGATCATTTCAGATGAAATAATATGGAGAAGCGCACAAGTGAGAAGAAGTGTGTGTTCAAATTGTATTGAATATCCAACAGAGGTAATGCTAACTATTATGAAAGGAAAGATCAATTATGTTGTAATGCCTATGTCAATAGAGTGTTGTGTTGGCAAATAATTGCAATTCTCTCTAAATCATATTGTATCTTGCACTAAGATAGTGAATCTCATCAAGTCCTTGTATCTTTCTCCTAAAGTTGTGTTGTCTTCAGTTCAGTAAGTCCTTTGTATCTTGCTTTAAGGAGGTAAGCCTTCCTGCAAGTCTTTTTGGTAGTGAGAATATATTGTGAGTTAACTCTCACTGTGGTTTTTCCCTCTTTGGGTTTTCCACGTAAATTTGGTGTATCCTTGTGCATGTGTGTGTTCTCTATTTCCTTCTCTTTTCTACTGATATGATTATTTCTATACCTTGCATTGGTAAAGTTTTTTGAAGTTGATAAAGGTTCAAATTTCTATATTATCCCTATTATTGCTCTGCTTGAAGTTCTATCTTTATTTGCTAAAGGAGTTTGAGTTGTGCTGAAATTTTCAAGTTCCGAAAGGGGTTAAGTTTTTGTGTAGACTAATTCACCCCCCCTCTCAGTCTCCAATAGTGTTAAAAAATTGGTATCAGAGCCAAGTTCCTCTATAAAACCTTAACGACTTGAGGAAAAGATCTGGGATGGCACATGATGGTTCATACAAGGTTCCTAGATTTGATGGGATTCATTAATCCTTCTAGAAAATGAGAATGGAAGGATACCTAAAATCTCTTGGGTTTGGTGTGTGGAAATCAACCAAAAGCGGTTATACTAATCCTACCACTCCTTTTATAGATCCAATTGAAATCAAACTATATGAGTGCAATTCCAAAGCCAAGAATGCTATCTTGTGTGGGTTGGATGATTTAGAACTTTTAAAGGTGATGAGTTGCATTTCTGCCAAAGATTCTTGGGAAAATATTAGTAGCATCTATGAAGGAGACACTAAAGTGAAACAAGCTAAGATGTAGATCTTCAAAAGTAGATTCAAGACTCTAAAGATGACTGAAGATGAAGACATTGCAAGTTATATGCTCTAAGTACAAGAAATTGTCTCTAGCATCTTCAAACTTGGTGGAGAATTAAAAGAAAGTGAAATTGTAAAGAAGGTTTTGAGATATCTCCCAAAATCTTATAGTCACAAAGTATCTACCATTGAAGAATCTAAAGATTTGGACCAATATTTAGTTGGATCAATATTTGGTCCTATTCTATGTTACATTTGTTCCCTAACATGTTTATTACGAAACCTTGATAGAATGTACATGGGAGTAGATGACAGAGAATGTGCTAAGTCTTGGTGTTTATGTTATTTAGAATCATATTGCATCAAAATTATTGTTCATGATGAAATGGAAGTGGATGTTGTGTGGTATTCAATTTTTTTGTGAAAATGCTTGTATGTATATGGTTTTCTAGCTTTGAGTGGCTTTGATGCATGTGAATGTCCTTGTGCTTGGAATTGAGTGAAGTATATTCAAATATTTGTATTAGAGTGATTGTGAAATTCTATGTTCTCTAAGTTGAGATTAGCTTATGTGGATAATTATGTTTGCATTGTGCTTGAATCTATTTTCTAGTAGATGGTTGGGTGTGATTTAGTCCACCAATTGTGTCTACTTTGGCTTGTCCTAGCATTAGCTGATTATTTATTAAGGTGGCTTGGGCACCCAAAATCAGGTTATTTGATAGCATGAAGACACATAACATGTCATTTAGTATGTGATTTCCATAGCTACACTCATGTTTGACATAGTGTAGGGTATGAAGATGGGTTAGTAAGTGCTTCAACACATATTATTGTGTATCTTATTATATTATATATGTCTACCTTTGTTAAGTTACTAGTTGAGGTAAACCTAGTGGTTTTTAGGAGTTCCTCCTTGGCATTTTAGAGGTTTCCCTAACTTAAGGCTAGAAGAAGATGCAATTCTAGTTTGAGGAATTGGCTATCTTATGTATTCTCTCTTGGAGATTACTTAGTGTTTAAGCCCTATAGTGGTGGTTGGTTTCTTTTTTGATAGTGATTTCATGATCTTGTTGGGTTGTTTAACCATTAGGTGGGTCATAGTTGAGCATTGTGACAGTGAGAATCTATTTTTTTCTCCTATGCTTAGTGGCTAGTTGCTTCCTTCCTTTGTGGGTTTTGTGTGAGTTTGGGGTTGCTAAGCCTCATTGTTTGGGAGTGCTTATGCTTTTTGGAGGTAGTTTCCTATATTCTTGCCTCTAAGAACCTCTGTGTTGTTCCTAGTTTTTCATTGAGAAGCTAGTGTATTTAGGAAATCTTTGCTTTTCCCAAGTGGTACCAAGGGAGAACTTTGTGGTGAATGCCATAGTTGGAAACGGGGCATTGATAAATTTTGACTCAAAATCCGACAGAAGTTCGTTGAAATTTCGACGAACTTTTGTTGAAATTATTTCGTCGATTTTTCGATGAACTTTGAAACGTCAAAATTCTGACCCAACATTGTCAGCTGGGTTAGAATTTCAACGTTTCAAAGTTTGTCAGAAAATCGACGAAATAATTCCAATGAAATTTTGTCAAAATTTTGACGAACTTTTGTCAGATTTTGAGTCAAAATGTATCAGTGCTAGGCATGCTCTTGTTAATCATGGAGGTGAGGTAGTGTTGCCTCTAGCCTTGTGTGTTTGCTAGACCCAATAGCTAGTTCTTGCCATCTATACAAACTACACAAGGTAAAACCATTTTATTGCACCATGTAGTGCCCTTCCCATTTGCATTTTGTTAGCTTGAGATTGGTGCTTTAGCTTCACTATTTCCTCATGATTTTTGTGGTGATTATTTTATGGCTCTAATTGATGTGTATGAACCAACACATGTTCAAGATGAGGTTCCTCGACATGCTGATTGTTGGAATTTTATATATTTACGTGCTTGGTATTAATATGCTTCAATTCATTGATATGCATTATTTATGTTGTGATTAAAATGTAATCCTAATTATTGATGTTAAAAAAAAATGATTTATATGGCAAATGTAAAGATGTTATTTTATGCTTATGCTATTGGACCCTGTTGGGATGATTATGTTGTGCTTTGGATATATATATTGAGAAAGTACCCTTGATGTGCATTGAATGTTTCTAGGTACATGGTTATTTATCCACTTGGCTAGACAGATCTGAGTTATTCCCCAATGGTGGTTAATTCAAAGATGTCACATTGGGCCTCCCTATCTGTTGTAAGAGACTACTACTCACAAACATGTAATTCAACATAATCTCTGTTGCAATAAAGAGAAACTCATAAAACCAAAACAAATGCCAACAAAACTAGTTTTTTTTTATTACATTCAATCAGCTTGAGACAAATACATAAATTGTTCAACAAATTATGGATTCAAATATGCATAAACTACTCTCCCTATAGCTTATTCTTTCTACTCAAAATCCTCCTATAGCTTCATCTTCTTTCTGCTTCAAACCTCTTCATACAGTTTCTCCAAAATTTTTGCACCTTTCCTCTTGAACTCCATGCTACCCTCTTCTTTTTCTTGCACAAAGCTTCTAAAACTTGTCACTTTCTATCTATCATAGCTCCCTCATTCCTACAAATATTTTAAAATAGTTGTTGGGTTTTGTGCATCTCCTTCCTAGATTTCTAGAACATTTTGAAATTCTCAATTTCATTTAGAAATAAGAAAGTTATGGTTGTTTTACTGTTTGGGTCTCGCAATTACAATCTAGACAATCTCCCTCACCCCAAAATGCCATTCAAATCTTTGCCTCCTCCATTCTTGGCATGGCAATTCATGCAATTGGCCTCTTCAATGTTTTTGCCAAGAAAATTTATTTATTTTTCCCAAAATGATCTCCATTATCTTATTCCAACACCTCTATTCCCAGGCGCCAAGCACTACTTGCAATGATTAATTTCTCCACTCTTCTTTATTCCCGAGAGTTACAAATAAATAAAATTCAATTTACACTGGGCATGGGACTTTGGCTTCCAAGCATAATTTTTAATTTACAATATTTGCAATAACATTACAATTTAACTTCAAAGCATATTATTGATTTGTGAAAAGGATCCCATATGAAAGAGCTGAAGATGAGAGGGGGCAAAAAGTAACATTCCTGCAAAACCAACAACACGCCAAAAATCAAGAAAATAAAACAAATTTATTTTTGAGTGTGCAAGATTGCTTGGTACCCTTAGATGCTCCTGCTTCACTATCCATTCCCTGGTCGTACTTGAATCGAGTATGGTATGTGTCATATTTGACTTTATGTAAACCTAGTT
>VDFB02065839.1:0-22044 GCA_007258455.2 Sequoia sempervirens
AAACAAAGATAGATGGACCAAAAGCATGTGTTTGGGTAAGGTTGATCAACAAGGGAACTTGCTTCCCATGCAACGATGGTGTTATACATGGGATAGCAGATGCCAAAACTCTAATTATGTAGTGTTCCATGATGAATTTGTGTACAAAGTTATGAGAGTTCTTGTCCACTCATTGCCAAGATTACACACATATACTATAACTATTGAGGCCCTTTGCTTTCAAACCAGAACAAGGTCATACTCATAACTTTGGTGATTGGTTTTTTCTACAAGATGTCACAATAATCAAGATTTATGGGTGCCCATAGGCCCCACATATATTGCCAAAATTTGTTCCTCTTTGGCTATCCTTTTTATAATTGATGTCGCAGATGTTGTGGATGGAAAAGGATGTCATGTAGAAACAAAAGAAGGGTACATTTCTACCTAACTTGACAACATGTGAAGAAATATTTGTTGGATATGACACCCTTTAAGAATTACAACATTACATTAAGACAAGATATTCTTTGAGGCCTGGAAGTGAAAGGGTTTTTGACCCTGAGGGCCATATGAATTTTATAAGACAAAACCTCCTCACAAAGGCCGCAATCACTCATCAAGTGGAGTATGAAGAGGATGTGACTAGAAATTGCTTCATTCCCCAAGAGGTATATTAGAGGAAAATAAAATGGGAGATCATGATGAAGTTGCAAGAAGAAATGAAGAAGAAGAACAATGACTTTTTGGGATATTTTGTAGAAGAAGCAAATCCTCTTATGAGGATAAATTTGATAATTGATAAGTTTGATGAATTGTATGTAGCTAAGTCTATAGCAAAGGAGGAGAGGCCCACCAAATTATCTCCCAAAAGGCCAAGTGGTATTATAATTTGAGTCATCTCTTGACACTATTTCATTACGTCATGTTCCTCAAGAATCACCTCTGAATAGCCACTTCCTAAGAAATAGAAGACACAAGAGCCACATAGATTGGTCTATTATGCAATGAGTAAAGAAGTGGGAGATACAGAAGAAGTGGCCAGTGTACTGAGGAGTTTGAAGGATGATGTTGAGTTAGTTGATCAACTAGCCCATGAAACTGAAGCTCATAAACCAAAGGCTAGAATTGATATCCATATGCAAGGAGAAAGGGAAATGCAGGATGATGAGAGGGAAATTGCAGATCGCAAATTTATTAAAGATGATGATTTCATTAAGACCCCCAAATTTAAGGATTTATGTGTTAAAATGAAAATGAGTGAGTTTGAAGAAAGGGTAGATACAAACAAGATGGGTGTTGAAGAGTCTCAGCACGATCAGATTGTATCCCAGACTTTCAATGAATTGAGAATTGATAATGTTGATATTAGCCCACAAGAAGCTAGGGATATGGTTTTGAAGAGTAATATACTCATTATCCTAGGTATGGAACTAAAGAAGATATTCTTACTTGACCAAGTAAGATCACAAGAAGACCCAATGATGATTATTGAATTTGATTTTGATGAGGGGATGAGTGGTACAAGGTACAACCCTAAGATTGAGACCTTAGAATTTTGTTCCAAGCAAAGAAATACACCAAAAACCAAGGTTGTTAGATATGGTACAAGAGATGAGAGGAACAAGTATGGTAAAAAAATTAAAGGAAACATCTCCTTTAGAAGCTGCAAACCATGACAATGCAATTGGACATGTTCACTTGAGTTGTTGTTAAGGAAATGGAAAAGAATTTGATAGAATATGAAAAGGAATAAAAATTCTTAAATGATGAGGTAAATAAAATATTCATAGAAAATGTAAGACTGTAAGAGCAATTGAAAGGAGCAGAGCCCTGATAGAGTAAATAAATAGTATTGTATCAACCTCCTACTACCCAATCAACCGATATACATAGTGCATCCTTTGAACAAATGAATTTACTAATACATGAGATCGAAGAGTTGAAAAAATCCAATAATAAAACCAAGGAGGGAATGAGGGACCAAATCATCATCAATGTCTTGGAAAAAATCTTGGATGAAAAGATCAAAATGATTGAGGACAAATTAGAAAGTGTGTATGATTGTTACACTTCATTATCCCAAGCAATTAACTAGATGAAAGCCTGTGCACTTATATTGGATCCTCTTTTCAAGAAGTGGCAGCCAATTCATCATACCTTGATGACTTTATGTAGGGTATTACAAGAAGTGTGGAAGCTCCTTCAGCTTTGAAGCCAACTGAGCAGATGGTTAAGATAGTTATAGATGAATCTCAATATATAAATGGAGAATATCAGAAGATCAAAAAAAGGATGGAATTATTTCATACATTGAAGAAGTGGTTTGTGCCAAGGATATTAAAGGATGATGACCAATTGAAAAATCTCAGTGAATGGAGAAAGGAATTTGGAAAAATTGTTCCTGATTGCATTGCTTATGTACAAAAGGATGGTGAATTGAATTTCCATGACCTCAATTTGATCATGGATGGAATAATAGCCTTGGATACTAGATATTCTAAATTCATTACAGATGGTAGAGGGTTACTTGACAATAGATGGAGGAATCACCTAAAAAATATATCAAAGATTCAAGAATACAAATGGCCTCGTGACTACATAGTACTATACCAATGGGAGCAAAAGTATTTGGCTCCTCCAGAAGAATAGGGCCTTGAAGATGTTGTAGCAGAAAAGTCAAGCCTTCAAAAACTCTATCATAGAGAGGGGGACTTTGCCAGATCGGGATGGTAATGGGTCTCCTATGTTAATTAATGGACTACAAGTGTATTGCAAGTGCTACGAGCTTCCAATCAACATTGTCTACTTTATATGTTTTCTCTTAGTTATGTTTTAAGCGCAACTAATGTTTAGTTTATATGAAGAGGCATGAATTTTGAAAAGATGCCATATTTTGTAATGGTCTAAATCTTTTTGCTTCTCTTATAAAAGAGAAACCAAGACCAAATTTTTATATCATCATCATAGGCATTTATAGAAACATATATGAGGAGACTTCTATTATATTGTAAGATCTATTTGAATCAATCAATGTAGAAGAAGATTTAATCTGGTGCTCGAATTCTGGTCTCAATTATTTGTTGATAATATTGTGTATGATTGTATGGTTGTCTCTAATTTAATATTTCCTTGTTATTCAAATTAAGTATATCAAGTATATGTTTGATTTGTCAATACACACTTGCTATCATTGTGTGATTTATTTTAATTGTTTCCTTCAAGTAAGGATTAAATCCTTTTGAATAAATTACAGTAACTTAGAAGTCTTATTTGGATCAATAAGAAGAACCGCATAATTGCATCATCACACATCTATGCAAGCCATAGACTCTCACTATGCCAAATAATTAGAGTTGTAGCCATAATTAAGACACATATATCACCCACATATTGACTCCATTACCCAATGGGAATAGGCACTGATCAATTTCACTTAAAATATTATTTCACAACACCTCATTCACATATTTCTAGTTTTTAGTGTCATTCAGACCTAAGAGATCATTTCTTTGTTTGTAATTAGGAGGCTTAGTTCACCTAATGTTAAGATATATATATGTATTATTAAATCACAAATGTTCATTATTGTTTCCTTCACACAAGCATATTCAATGAATGTGGATGCTAGAAGTTGTATTACAAACTAAAGCTAATATTTAAGACATACAAGAAAATTCTAACATCTAGAAAACATATAGGGCATAGAAGAAATTATATTCTAACTAAAAAATAATAATTTCAACCAAAGTAAGAAAACTAAGAAGAATGATTGAACCTAACTCTAAATGCACTTCAAAATAACAGTGAATATCTTAGGTTTTGTGTACAATGTACCCATAGAATAATGATGATTACATTCATAAATGTATTAGTAAAAAAATAGTGAATAAGCATATACTTATACTCAGGTCTATATTACATTAAATAATAAATTACACCATACATATAACCAAAGTTTAGGTGACAAGCTAACCTCTTAAGGTGATAGGCTAGTTAAGGTGAAAAAACATCATTATAATCATCTACGTTACTGGCAAGATCAGAATCCTGATCACTCGTGTCTACACCTGCTTGATTTTCTTCCTCATCCTCATCTATGACATGTAATGCATTCTCTCTCCCAATCTCCTCATTGGTAATCAAAATATCTTCTTCAAACACTCCATCATTGTCTTCATCCACTTCTTTGAATGTTTCTTGTAAATTAACATATTTCCCATCAGGCATTATATCAACAACTTCCATGAATTTTTCATTTTGAACAAGACTTTGTTTGAATGACATACAACCATCCTAGGCTTCTTACATCATCAATTAGAAATTATTAAGCTTCATTTGAAGAGGAAACATAAAACCATCCATCTTTGATAAAAATTTATCTTGCTTATTTGTATTCGTCACCATATCACAGAATTATCTTTGGTGTATGCGGATGGTTAGATCCGCCACGAACACCAATGTGAATATTTTTCTAAAATCCGCTGAATAAGTTCTTGAATTCCAGATCCAGTTCACCGCAGAATTTCTTCTCTCCGGTTGCTGTAAAGAAATTTAGCGCTAACATAACCACAATCTGAATTTATGCTGCGTGTATTTTCCACTCTTAATTGGCCTTCGCTTGTGCGATTACATGAAATGCATAACCCATAAATCTTGATTTTGAAAGCTCCTTTCCTTCGGTGACACTCTGTGGCGCTTGCTTCCCGCCTGTGTACTTCTTTTTGCATCCCATTGCCATTGCATTTCCATTCTTCATTTGGAAAATAATCACCTCCCGATCACGTCGCGCTTTATCCGGTGATGCATCCGGCACCAAGTTCTCATCTTCCCTGCTTTCATGCGGTATTACTTAGCCACATATATTCGTTTAATAATACTCAAATGTATAAATACAATTGGTCACAATAAATTGCCCCATCTATAATTTTTTACCCTCACATACTGCTCCGAGCAAAGGGTGTTTAAGAGAATATGGGCGTATGCACTTAACGTTGGTCGCTGATAAACAAAACAGCATCCATTGCGGCTTCCCTAATGCCGCACAGCTCTCATCTTTGGCTCATCATCCCATATATGTCTAGCCGAGGCATTTTAAAATCCTTCATATATTTTGTACAAATCCGGCTCTTGCATTGGAATATCCCTCAGGACGCGCTTCCTTACGCGGTTTTTCCCTAGGTACTACAAACATTTTTTCAAGGCAACCCCATATATCATTCCTTGGGATGCACTCATCTCCTTATAAGGCCCACAGTATCTAGCTAATATTCTAGATGTATCAAAAGATGCATAGAAATGTTAAATATTGTTGATGGAAATTCTTGTTCCAATAGATAAAGGACTTCAACAACCTCCTCCCTCAAACTATAAAATTTTGAAGGACCTAATACATGTCAACCCATTCTCTTTAATATTAGGCCCAACCTTATAACAACCAATCTAGGCCCCTTTTCCAAACTTGATATATTTATCACAATAGGTAAAATATTCTCAATTATGACATGATAGTCACGGGTCTTGAGGCCTCTTAAGCCATTAATGTCAATTTGGCTTCTAATACTACTACTTACATATCCAGTGGGAAAGGGAGTCTGAGACATCAAGTGTAATAATTGTGCATGTTGTTCCTTTGTCCAAATAAAAGGAGCACTAGGTTTTCTATATTTTTCATCATCATATTTTCTAACCCAAATATTTCAATGAATATTTAGTTGTCAAAAGTCTTATGATGAAATAGTATCAAAAGCACCAAAAAGAGTTTCTATAATAGCATAGGCTATATTTTTCTCAGTATGCATAAAGTCAACAGTATGCCTAATGGCTATATCCTTAAAGTATGGCAACTTATAGAATATGCACAACCTTTTTACACCCTTTCATTACATGGATCATATCTATTACTAGTAATCCCATCATTTTTAATAAATGACATTCATTTTGTCCATTCTCAAAAATGTAATCACTCATTATTAGCAATGGTGCTTCACGATTCTCTTCTTGACCATTGAACCGTGTTTTTTATTGACGAAATGGATGATCCATTTTAAGGTAAGCATGATGTCCACAATAAGGACACTTATGCAAAATTCTTGAGTGCCTCACAAAATCCTTAAAGTTGCAAGCAAGACATCCATGGTATCCATGAACACTGAGACCAGACAATGTGCCATATGGAAGAAGATCATGAATTATAAACAATAAGGAAGCTCTTAAAGTGAATTTGATTGAATGACCATCCCTTAAAGATTGAATTGCTTCAATTCCTTTCCACAATTCCATTAGATGATCATATAATGGCTCTAGATAAGCATCAATTGTATCTAAAGTCACAGTTTTCTTTCTTGGTATAATAAATGATAGCATTAAAAAAAATGGTTTAGTTGCTAACCATAGAGGTAAGTTATAATTTATTAAAAAACTGGCCAAGTTGACCATTTAGTAATTTGATCTGAGAATGGGTTCACCCCATCTAAAGCCAAACCCAACCTTATATTATGAGGATCTTGAGAAAAATTAGGCCATCTATTATCAAAATTCATCCACATCTTAGAATTAGACACATGGCATTAGTTTCCATTAATGCTCTTATTTTGGGCATGCCATTGTATAAGTTCAACAATGTCTTTCACCTATACATTTAGAGTAATCTTGGGATTACCGAAAAGTGGTGAAGAACCTTTCTAGGAACCATAGTTGATTTCAACCCTTGTCTATACCTTGCTTCATGACATTTTGGACATTCACTCTCACTTGCAAGATTCTTGTGAAATAATGCACAACCATTCACACATTTGTGGATGTTTCATACCCTAAGCCTAGCATTACTTCACATTGCATTACTAATAACTAGATGTTGATAGATGAAAAAATGTAAAAAATTGTAGAGTAAGAGACAAAAACTATTTTTTTTAATTGAACAACATTTCCATAGCAATAGAGTTATAGAGAGCAAATAAAATAGAGAGTTTAACTAAAGAATTGTAAAAAATAGATTTTTGTAGTTTATATTCAAATTGTTGATTACATTGCATTACACATCTTTCAAACTCAAAGCATTACTTCAAATTGCATAACTAATAACTAGATGTTGATAGATGACAAAATTTCAATTACAATATAGTTTTTACAAACACCTAAGCAGTTAGAATGAGGGCAACCCAACCACATGCTTCAACACACTTCCATAAGCTTCAAAAGTAATGCTAAACACAAGGTTGGCTACATAAATCAATTAAGCACACACAACCTTAGCATGATCCAATCTTTTGGGATAACAAATTATCTTGAAAACATTCCCAATAGCTTATCCTGAGAATCACAAGTCATAAGACTTGAACAAGAAGAAATCTGGAGCAACTACATTTCTCCCATACCTTAGCCATGATCACAGCTCACACTGTAAACTGATCCAGAAACCCAAATTTTTGATATAACAACTTCTAATAGCCATGATCAACATATCTGAACCACACGAACATAGGAGCAAATCTTAGAGAAAAACTCAGAGCAACCATTGAACACCTGCAACCTTTCTTCATTACAAATTTCTGACCTCGGCATATACATCTAATAACCATTATTCATGACATCAATGATAACAACTAGTTGATAACTAGTTAACTAATTGACATCAATTACACCATCTTCATACTTGCTTCACACTTGCAACAATCTCCCCCTTTGTCATTGATGGCAGCACATGATGTGAAAAACCATCAAAGACAACACAACAATTCAAAACACACTTCCTCATGATTTTTCTTTTCTCTGTTTCCCCCCCTTAGTAGATAAGATTCTTCACATGATACTTTCTCACTGTCTCTCCCCCTTTGACATCAATGGCAAAGGAAAAATATATTTTACATTGATTTCCCCTTTAACATTAAGAACAAAATACTCTTTCAATGACAACACATAACACTACCTGATCCCCTTGAGAGGTAGCCACCAAAACATCATTCCAAAATAAAGATAGATCCATAGACCCACTGGAATGATGCATCTCCATATGCATCTAGTTCAAGAAAGGAGGGGCAATGACCCCTAACTTCTCCTAGAGATACTCAAAAGTATCTTTAGGAAGAGCGTTTGTAAATATGTCAGCGACTTGATCCTTCGTAGGTACATACTCAAGTTTTACTTCATTCTCCAAAACCTTCTCTCTCAAAAAGTCACACCTAATAGATATATGCTTTGTCCTCGAGTGCATCACTGGATTCTTTGAAATGTTAATTGCACTTTTATTATCACAGAAGATGGAAATAGGATCATCATACATTATTCTGATATCTTTCAATTTTTGTCTCATCCAAAAAACTTGTGTGCAACAAAATGTTGCCGTAATATACTTAGCTTCAACAATGGATAAGGAAACTGAATCTTTCTTTTTATTCAACCAGGCCACCAATCTGCAACCAAGAAAGAATGCACCACCACTCGTACTTTTTTTATCATCTACACAACCAACCCAATCTACATATGTATAAGCACTTAGTGTAAAATCAATATCTCTAGGACACCACAAGCCATAATCTGGAGTTCCATTCAAATATTTGAATATTCTCTTAATAGTAGCAACATGTAGTGTTTCTTTAGGGTCTTCTTAGAAATCTAGCCACAAGACAAATTGCATGCATGATGCTCACAGTCTAATGTGATTCAAATACAACAATCCACCAATCCTTAGATCTATATTTGCTTTTATTCGATATGGGTAGATGTATCATCTTTACTCCCGATTTGCAACCAATCCCATAGGAGTGCATACTAGTTTGGAACCATCCATCTCAAACTTCTTCAACAATTCTCTTACATACTTTGACTATGAAATAAAGATCCCTTTCTTTGTTTGATTAATTTGCAGCCCAAGGAAGAATTCATCTCACCAAACATGGAAATATCAAATTCTTTTTGCATCTCTTCAACAAACATCTTGCACATAGTTTCATTTCCTTCAAAGATAATGTCATCAACATATACAACCACTATCAAGATCTTGTCATTTTCAATTTTAAAATACATATTACTATTTGGTGTACCTTTGTTGAAACCTTGTTGAATCAAATATCTATCCAACCTTGCATACCAGGTCTAGGAGCTTGCTTTAATCCATATAAATCCTTCTTCAATCTGCAAACCATGTCTTGTTGATCTAACAACTAAAATCCTTTCGGTTGTTCCATGTAGACCTCTTCCTCTAACTCACCATTCAAAGATGCGTTGCCATCCATCGGTAGACTGCTTAAATCTTGCCAAACCCAACCAAACACCCAAAACATTACGATAGCTTCCATTTCACCGCCACTGAAAGTCTCTGTTGCCGTCGCCGCTGTGGACGGTAAACATTTACACACCAAGCCTTGCTTTATTTCCTAACTGCGCCGTTCTGTTAGGCTTGTTTACGAATACCATTTTTCTGATCAATTATGTTTTTATCTACCAATCCTGGGGATAATTCACCCAGAAGTTTGATTCTTCTCAATGTACATCAGTTCTTCTTTCATAGCTTCCATCCAATGCTCATCTTTGAATGCTTCACTTACGATCTTCATTTCAATCTCAGTAAGTAAACATAGATTTAACTCACCAGCAGGAACAACTCTACTTGTCGATACTCCTTTCCTCTTGTCTCCAATGATTTGATCTTTTGAATTATTTTTTTGCACATATTTGGGTGTCTTAGGGGACACTACTGAAGCTTCTTCTTCTTCTTCTTCTTCTTCATTCTGATTTTCTATTCTTCCACAACTTCTTCAATTCTTACACAATTTGGTTCATCATATACATCCATATACTTCAATTGAATTCTTCATTGATTCATCAACCTTGACAATTGTGCTTTCTACAATCTTTCTCAATCTTTTATTAAAACATTTGTAAGCTTTTCTCTTAGTAGAATATCCAAGGAAAATACCTTCATCACTTCTAGCATCAAACTTCCCTAAATTCTCTTCATCTCATTTGATATAACATTTGCTTCCAAATACCTTGAAATACTTAATAGTAGGAATTCTTCCACACCATAGCTCATAGGGAGTCTTAGTACTGTTAGTTCTTGCTTGAACTCGATTAAACACATAAAAAAGCAGTGTGAATAGCTTCTCTCCAATAAACTTCCGGGAGACCAACTTCAGTAATCATTGATCTAGCAACTTCTTGAATTGTTATGTTCTCCCTTTCAACAACTCCATTTTGCTAAGGAGTTCTCAGAGAAGATAAATGTCCTTTTATTCCATGAACTTCACAAAACATATTAAACTCGTGGGAGGTGAATTCACCACCTCTCTCATACCTCAAGCATTTTATTCTCAAATTTACTTCATTCTTTACCATAGCTTTGAATATCTTGAATCTATCTAATGCATCAAATTTCCCTCTAAGAAAAGTAACCCATGTATACCTAGAGTAATCATCAATCAAAAGCATAAAGTACCTTTCACCTTTTAGACTTCCCACTCTTGTAGGACCATAGAGATTTGTATGAATCAAATCCAATAGTTCGGTAGTTCTAGATTGTTCTTTTGATTTGAAGTTGTTTCTCACTTGCTTTCCAAATTGACAATTCCCACAAATAGCATTAACATGCTTTGTAATCCTTGGTAGATCTCTCACGGCTTGCACCACACTGATCCTCACCAGGTTATCAAAATTCACATACACATTCTCTGGTTCCATAGCCAACTATCATTAATCTAAGTCATAAAGCAATGTCCATCAACACCCTTAAGTTGATATATATTTCCTTCAAACTTCTTTCCTGCAACAATCACTATTCTAGATCCTTTAGAACCCTTGATGCCACTAAGCCTTTACCTCCAAACCATAATCCAAATGTCTTTTCCCATTATCACTGACAAAATGAACATGATATAGAATGATGTATGTGTCTTAAAAATATTGTGCAAGACCTCATTGATTCTAATCACATCTAGATTGATGGTGTTAATGATCAAGGAAATAAGTTTGTTGCCCCACCTAACCAAAATTTGTAAATCTTTACCAATACAATGCCAAATCATAAAATCTCATTTGTTAAAGCTAGTGACACCAAGAATAATGTGATGAATTTTGATAATGTGCACGACATGAATAACGATAACATGAGTGATAATGATGATGACATACAAACTATGGTCAACCTCATTGATGTTCAACCTCGTAAGGGCCAAACCAAAATGTCACTTGACATTGCTTTCTCATAAATGACACAATTAAACATGCACCCAATGGTCCTCTTTATATAGCCAAAAGAATCAATGAAAAGCCTACCAATGGGATATTAATTGATCCTCTATGTGTAGAGAATGTGATTGTTGAGGAATTATTGTTTGTGGATGAACTTTTCCAAGACTCTTATGAATAATCGAAAGCATGGATCAAAAAAACATAATGGTTTTGCTTACCCTACAATAGGTTTGATCACTCTCCCATTAAAAGTTGGACCAAAGCAATTAAATGTATCATTCTCCATCATCCCATTGTCAGACCAATTCTATGTGAAACTAGGCTACCCATGGATACGCTCCATGGATTTTTTCCCATTGGTAGTACATAAATGCTTAAAATTTCCATTCAGAAATGAAATTTTCACTGTGCATCATAGCGACTTTAATCCTTTATCTTCCCATGGGAATTTCTCATTGGATTTATTTTGGTCCAAACTCATGGAACTTATCAAGCCTTGTGAGGAATCTTTTTTCAAATCTTACCAAAATTTCAAAGCAAAACACATAGCATAATTATCTCTTAGCAACATTTTTGAATCCATGATTGAACCCCTATCATTGATGAAACTATGATTGAATCAAAATCTCTTCCAAGTAACCGAGACAAATCAACCATGATTCCTCCTCCTATATCCTACAAGAGACCAAGAGATAACCATATAATGCCCATTGTGCCTCCTAATATAAAACAAGTTTATAAACCTAAAGAAAAAAATGGTTGACCAACCCTCACTTGTTCCATTTGTTCCTCCCTTGTAGGAAGTGAAGAAACCTATGGTTGATAAACCTGATCCTACACCATCACAGCTTGAAAATTGTACAAAAATAAATATAAATGCTAAAAAGAGCATAGGTGTAGACATCATGCTATTGCTCATAATTTAAAAGAAAAGAATAAACCAGCAAACCAAGACCACAATCTAACTCAAACAAAGCATGATGATTCTCTATCTTCACCACAATAAAAACATGAAACCTCTATGGACATTATCATTAGACCTCCTGCTATGATAAATTTGGATGGTGATGAGATTGTTAAGATTGATGAGGAAGTGCATAATGAGCTAAATTTATTATTTTCCTCTTCCATGACCTTAGATGACAACAACTATGATGATCCTCCTAACAAGAGTGACTCACGACATGTTGAACTTGGTGATCCTAGTACGACACTTGTTGTTTCCCCTTTAGCTATTTATCCATGTTTTGTATGATGTCAGATGTGTCTCTAATCCTCATTGGTGCAAGGATACAAATGAACTGAATCTATTGTGAATTTCTTCTATTTGTATCTACATTCTTCTATATATCATCTTGTATTTTACTTTTGGGGATGATGCAAAGCATTGAGACATTTAGGTCTCCTCCATGTTGACCCAAATGGATTGTCTGTCTTCTATCTCTCTATGTGTCATTCCTCCTTTGTGTTCATTGTTCCATGAGATATTTAGGGAATGGTGATGATTCCAAGCTTTTGACTTCAAATCTGTGGATACCTTATGTGTTATCTTAGGATTGCATATGGGGGAAACCTCCTTTCCATGACATATATTTATTTGGAAACAAATGTTTGGCATAGGGATTTCCAAATAAGCTCTCATATATTGGCTTTTATCATCTTTTGCTTTAAAGTAATTACTCACAACATGGTGTTTAACAATTTCTTTAAATTGGTGTGCATTATGCCTCCTGCTCATTGCTTGCATAATGACATGAATTTATTCAAAGTGTGGTCTTCTCAATTCATATGTCATGTCTTCTTAGTGGTGACATTGGGTTTGATGTCCTTCAAGAGTGTGAACTTTCTTGGCATATGGCATTCCTCTTAGTGGTAGTGATATGACGCATTTCCTAAGGTGTGAATCTTTTATCCCTCAGCTAGTCCTCTCTTGGTGGTGATATCAAGTGTGATGTTCCCTAAAGTGAGACCTTTCATGAACTAAGCAAAACCCCTTTGACTATCCTAAAATAAATCTTGGCCACCAAGCATAATACAACTCGCTTGCCAATGGTGCTTTGTGAAACCTGTGACCATTCAATGTGGCACCTTATCAAATTTATCAGGGAGTATAACTTTTGGTATGGTTGATGTGAGGGAGCATGTAGACCTAGCATGACTTGCTCATCTACCACCTTTTTATGGGTACACACCTAGTGTATATCAAATTGCACTATACCATTGTGTGTTTCTCATACTACCTTGGGGCTCACCTAGTGTATATTAGACCGCACTAGCCCTTGTGAGCATATTTTTGGATAAATAGCTTAGGCTTGATCCATACCTTTTGGACAAACAGTCAAAGCTTGATCCACCCCTTCTTCATCTTTGCATTAATTTTGACATTGTAAGATTGTGTATCTTGTGTCGTTGTTGCATGTATGTGTCTCTATGTACCTTTTTTTTTTCCATGGGATCTTAGATCCTAGGGGTTTGATCATCCTTCTTGATCCTTGTCATCTCATATTTCCAAAAATTGTACAATTAGACCTCTCTTGACTTATTTGTCTACTTTAGTGTGAGTTTGAGCATGGGCTCATACTCTCACTAATGTGGGGGCTAAATATAGTGTAGAAAATTGTACACCTTTACAATTTCACACTATGTTTTCATCCCCTTAATTAATTAGACTTAATTAAGCTTCTAATTACCTAAATTATGCATTCCAAAGCCTTACTATACCTAAAGGTAAACCTATATTAAACAATTATCTGCATTAATTTAATCACCTTGGAAATTGTTTTTCTTGGACTTAGGTCCTAGGACCCATTCTCCCTAGGGCGAATGGGTCCCTTTTAAGTCTCAAGACCCAATTTTTAATATGTTTTTGGCATCATGATTCAAATTCAAGTTTCAAATGTCATCTTGTGGAATGTAATTTTTGGGAAATTAGATAAATTGTTGGATGTTGTGGTTGTGTTGCTGATATGTGGTTGTCATTGATGTCAACACTATTAGCATTGTTACATTAGAAGCTATATATGTCGAGGATATTGAGAAAATTGTGATAAGAAGTGCTATAGGTTGTCGATGGTGAAGTGAAGTTCTTTATGTTGATGTGTTCAGTACGTTGCTATTCTGAGGTTGTGGACTAAAGGGTTTCTTGTTGAGTATGTTTAGTTTATCCACATTGAATTTCAGAGATCTGCATGAAGAGTTGATCGAGTTACAGTGATTTTCATTCTGACAGTTTTTCTGACGCTTCAGTTAGTGTTCCTGATTGAAGATTCTGTGATTTCAATAAGTTCAGTTGTTATGGATGTTTTTCTGGTGTTTCATGATGCTTGTGGATGTTTCTAGTTTGTTCTCTATCTTTGTGGCATATCTGCATTGATCGTTGTGCTGGTGATCCGAGATTTTCTCTTGTGTGTTCTTGTTTTTCATGTTCTTGGTCGACAAGGTGTTGAAGCGTGTTGTGGATCTTCAAGGAGAAATTAATTGAAGTGTTTTCGTGTTGGAGATTTTTTTTTCAGTCTTCACTATGTTATGGCCAACCTTGGTTGATTCGCATGAATAATCTTTATTTTTTTTGGGCCGACTGTTTGTAATTATTTTATTATCTTTTTTGTGGCCGACTTATAGCGATGTAATTTCTTGTTGCAGATATATAAGAGTGATTGTTTGAAGAGTGAAAAGGGGTGTGAATGAGAAGTGGATGAGTCTTGTGTGTGAATAAAGTTCATATCATTCAAAGGCAGAGCAGAGAGTGAAGAAGAGTGAAGAAGAGTGAAGAAGTGTTCACGTGCTTAACCAGAACTATAACCAGGCATTAGCAAATGCTATTTTCTCAGTTCAAATCTGGATGGTTTTAATCTGAATCTTTCTGTAAGACAGTGTGTCTTCCTTGGGCAGTAAGCCTTGTTGTATTTGAGCAGCGAGCTCTAGGCAGTGTGCTTGAATGCATGTGCATTCCCCATTCATATTTCCTTATACTTTTAACAGGGTGTAATCTTGTGGATTGAACTCCACTGTGGTTTTTTCCCTAACAGGGTTTCCACGTAAAAAATATTGGTGTTATGTGTGCTTCTGATGTGTTGTTTATTTATGCTTTCATGATTAATGATCAGATCTGAAATTAAAGTTAATAAGTTGAATAAGTTTGAGATTCGGTGACAACTGATTCACCCCCCCTCTTAGTTGTCTACCCTTGAGTTGCCAACATAAACACCTATAAATTCATAGTTATTTTATCAATTCAAACTTAAATCGCATACTTTAAACTTCACAAGAGAAAATATTAATGTCAAGAGCATTGAAGAGCAGATTTATCAGTCATCTACAACAACAATCAAGATCATATCATCATGTCAAAGTTCATGTGTGTTCATGTCATGTTTTAGAGCTAACATTGTGATGTAGGTTTCAAGCATTCAAGCATCCAATCAAGTAATCATTCAAGCCAATTCATGTAAGATCCAAACCTTAGAGTGATGTGTTAGACTTTAGTCCTCTAAGGGCAACCATTAAGGGTTTGGTGAGTTGTGACATAGCTTTATTCATTAATCAATTCCTTCCATTCATCATTATTTCATCATCAAGGTTTAATTACCAACATGGGGTTTGACTAAGGCAAACCCCCATTCACCCAAAAATAAACAATTTTTCTTCTCTTTTTGCATGTACAGATTTACAAGTGAAGAAGGACTGGAGATTGATCAAAGGAGCAATTTTGCAAAGTTGTCAAATATGTCGTCATTGTTGTCAAGCTACGAAAACTCACCTATAGATTTTATTTTCCTCTTTCTGACAATCAATCCTAGAGAAATCAGAAGCTTGGATCTAGGATTTGAGGACTATAAAATCATATTTTGAACCCCATCGCTAGGACCCATTCACCATAGGGAAAACCAGTCCTACTACAGAGCTTAGAACCCACTTTTTAGGCCAGGTGCACACTATTCTACCCTTCTCAAATCTTCTTACAAATTACTATTTCTGATTATGAATCATAATATTCTGCATTTCAAGTGTTAGGTTATACAACTTAGTTTGTTAATGCATTTTAATTCATCTCCCAAAAGTGTCAATCATTCATTTCTATCATAAGAAAACAACAAACCTTCCTAATAGGGTTGACTCACCTCAAGGTTGAAAGTCAATCCTATCTTTAGGAGATATTTTTTCTAATGAAATTAGGGAAAGCATAAGTGTGTTTAAACCCTTAGATCATTCCACAACACCCCAACACACCTTACCTTCTTTTTCTATCTTTTAGCCATAACTAAGTCAACTTGCTTCATCATTACTTCCAAGGATGAAACAAGTAATGCATCTTGTGGGTTTCATATGGATGCTTTCAATGATGAAAATAGTTGTGTAAGTTGACTTTTTTTTTTTCCAAATGTCCTAATAACTCATCTTGACTTTCTTAGTGTTTGTTAGAAGGGTAGGAGGAGATTGAGGTGTATAAGGATCTCTTTAGACATTTGTTCAACTATATTAGGTTCGGGATTAGGATTTATAATAAGTGGTATACAAAATAACATATAAGAAACATATTTTAAAATAGTCGAATGTATAAAAATACAAACATGATTTGATTAAACAATATAAAAATCTTCCATATTTGCCTCTCCTTCAATGTGGCATTGTAAAAAAACTTGGAATGGGGTTCAAATTTATAAAAAAAAGATCACATTTTGTTAAAAATATCCACACAATTCTTCTCTTGGTCACAATTGTGAACGGGTATTAAAAAATTTGTCCATTTTTTGTAAGAACAAAATGTAATCCCATTTTATATATACTATAGAATATGATCACTTTTTGTGGTTTATAAAACATGATTGTGTTTTGGCTTGGTGTTTGCCAAGCAATAACAAGATTGTGTTACTTCATATTTTCAATAATGAAAACATGTTATAGCTAAAATGAATGATTTAATTTTTTTTTGTCCCTCATCTTGGTGTGCATTCCAAAAGTTCAAAACAGTTTCACACTTTTACCCAAAAATATACTTTTAGGCAAAATAGTTTTGCATAGTTCTATTTCAATTGAAACTACTTGGCACCCATGTGACAAGAATTTTAGGAAAATCTTTCACTCAAAACTATTAAATAACTATATTTTTATTTTGAAATGAGGAGAAGGTTGAATTTATATACAATGTTTTGGCTAAAACATTTTTGAACAAAAGGGTTCTAATCAATCCATTTGCTCTAAAGTATTATGTGCTAACTTAACCGTTTTCTCATATAAATTCAACTTCAATCTTAGATTTCTCTAATCAAGAGTACTTTCATTAAAATATCCTCTTGTAGAACATGGTGTCTAGAATTCATATATATATATATATATATATAAATTTTTTCTATTAAGATTTATTTACAATTTACTATAAGTAGATTATTATAATCAAACATACAGATTTCTGATTTTAAATTTATTGAATTATTTTTTGATGAATAGTTCCCATTCAACTTAATTGAAATCAAGCTTCACAAATTCCACGCATGCTTCCCCCAACTCATTCGTAAGAAACAGATGGATGATTTTATTATTATTGCTATTTGAGAAGTATGGAATGGCACCTATGAATCTTTAAATTGAATGGAACATTGCCAAACATTCGCTGAAATGCTTGTTTCAATCTAAAATGCTTTTGAAATGAGCTCAGAGAAGGAGAAATGTTGAGATTGAGAATTGCAGAGTACCTAAACGCAGTGTGGGAATTTGGCATTGGATGGGTTGTGATTGTGTAGAATGTCGCGATTGAAAGAGGCGCTCCACATTCTGCTTACTACACACAATCCTCCTCGAAAGTCGTCTGCATATCTTCATTTATTGCACATCTGCAGTGTAGAGAATGCGCTTTCACAGGGTAAGCTAATCCACTCTCTCATCTTGGACAGGGGATTACCATTTGCTAAACGCACGGTTTTACAAAACACTCTTCTCAACATGTATATCAAGAACGGTAGTTTGGTGAATGCTCGCAAAGTTTTTGATAATATGACAGAAGGAGACGTCTTTTCTTGGAATGTGATAATTGCAGCTTACCAAAGACATGGCAATCCTCGCCAGGCATTGACACTCTTCAACAAAATGCAACAAACAGGTGTTCAAACCAATCCCTTCACCTTTGCCAGCGTACTCGCAGCCAGCGCAAAAATGGGAGATTTAGAAGAGGGTATGAAACATCATCAAAGAATAATCCAAAGCGGAATTTTGTCCGATGTTGTAGTCGGGAGTGCCCTGATAGACATGTATGCAAAATGCGGAAGCATAGACAAGGCACGTGAAGTATTTGGCGAAATGCCTCATAAAAATGAGGTCTCATGGACAACCACAGTTGCAGGTTACGCACAATATGGGTATTTAGAAAGGGCTTTGGAGACTTTTAAGCAAATGCAATTGGCAGGTGTAAAGGCAAACTCTACAACATTTGCTATTGTCCTTCCATCCTGTGGAAAAATGGGAGCCATGGATTTGGGTATGGAGGTCCACCAAAGAATAATAGAAAGCGGATATTTGCCAGATGTTGTAGTTGCGAGTTCTCTAACATACATGTATGCAAAATGCGGAAGCTTAGAGAGGGCACGCAAATTGTTTGACAAAATGCCTCGAAGAAATGTGATATCATGGAATTCGATTATATCAGGATATGCACAAAATGGTTATCTTGATGAAGCTTTAAAGCTTTTCCAAGAAATGCCTCAGAAAAATGTCGTCTCATGGACAGCAATGATAGCAGGATATGTACAGAATGGGCTAGTTGAAAAGGCCTTGAAAACATTTAAGCAAATGCAATTGGCAGGTGTAACGCAAAACTCCACAACCTTCGTCAGTATTCTCCCAGCCTGTGCCAAAATGGGAGCTTTGGAAGAGGGTATGAACATCCATCAAAGCATAATGGAGAGTGGATTCTTGTCAGATGTTGCAGTTGTAAATGCCCTAATAGATATGTATGCAAAATGTGGACGCATACAGAAGGCACGTGAACTTTTTGACAAAATGTTTCACAGAGATGTGGTTTCGTGGACTGCAATGATTGCAGGATATGCAATGCACGGCTACGGCAAGGATGCTCTCGAACTCTTTGAACTAATGAAGAAATCTGGAACACGCCTTGATCATGTAAGCTTTGTTTGTGTTTTATTTGCATGCAGTCATGCAGGTTTAGTGGATGAGGGCTGTGTATACTTCAATGCCATGACTGACTCTTATTGTATTATGCCTACGTTAGACCATTATGTATGCATGGTTGACCTTCTTGCCCGTGCTGGTTATCTTGAGGAAGCTCTACGTTTTATCATCAAGATGCCCATTAAACCTGCAATGGTTCTTTGGATGTGTTTGCTTAGTGCCTGTAGATCACATAAGAATGTAGGGCTAGGAGTATATACAGCAACTCACCTCTTTGAGCTGATTCCTAAGAATGCTGCACCTTATCTTCTTCTGTCAAACGTCTATGCAGAGGGGGGCAGGTGGGGTGATGTTCGAAAGGTTAAAGGATTAATGAGAGATAGAGGAATTAAAAAGATCCCCGGGTGTAGTTGGATTGAAGTGCATAAAGTGGTGCATGCTTTTTGTGTGGGAGACAGATCCCACCCACAAACACAAGAGATCTATGCAAAGTTGGACAGATTATCTGAGGAGATGAAGGCGGCAGGGTATTTTCCATATTCAAAGTATGCAGTGAATGATGTGGAGGAGGAAGAAAAACAATTCTTCTCCTCCCACCATAGTGAGAAGCTGGCCATTTCATTTGGATTGTTAAACACATCCCCTGGAAAAACTATCAGAGTTGTCAAAAACCTTCGAATATGTGTTGACTGCCACACTGCACTCAAGATTATCTCCAAGATTGTTGGTAGAGAGATAGTTGTGAGAGATGCAAACCGGTTCCATAATTTCACACAAGGGGAATGTTCTTGTGGAGATTATTGGTGATGTTAATCATTCATTAACTTAATTTAATAAAAGTTAGAATTTTGTTGTAAATATTAATAAAAAATAATTTTAAATGAAAATTGAAGTTTTAAATATGATGTAATTTAATCATTATATTTGAACATGAATATTTTAACTTTAAATTGATGAGAGACATTAGAATTTGCATAAATATAACTTTTTTTGAGTAATTTATAAAATAAATAAATATAAGATATGCCATATTCATTCTTCTTTATATAATATTTTTTTCTTATTGTTAACTTTTAAAATATTATCCTCATTCTTTTCTTTAAAATTAATAGATGTAAATTTTATTTGTTCTATTATTAATTATTTTAATCACAATTTCGTATATTTATTTTTTCTATTTTACTTTTTCAATAATATGAATAGTTATACAAATTAAAATTGATTCTAATATCATAAAAATAAATGCATTCCATGATACTAATATTTAAGCTTTTGGATTCAACTGTGTCAATTTTTTTGTCGAGTGATCCATCATCAGGAAGAGGAAAAAAATGAGATGAGATTGGAGAACAAGTCTTAATAAAGGGTGAGATGGAGGAGGAAGAGAAAAGACTTAAAAAACAATAAAATAATACCAAGAAAAAAATAAACAAGTCAAACCCAATAATAGAATTTGAAAGTGTTTTATATTATATAAAAGAAGAAATTTAAAGGTAACTAAAGCTTAAAAATAAAAATGAGGAAATTACAAAATAAATAAATAAATCAATGATTAAAATAAAATAGAAAGCTAGAGAAAGTAAAAAACATGAAAATATATCAAGAGGACAAAAAGATGAAGGAAGAAAATGAATATACTATAATTATTTAATACTAGAGAAACAAAAAGATTAAATAAGTTAAAAAAGGACAAAAGCTAGAACTAGTATAAAATCAAATTCAAAATAAAAGGTCAAAAAGATAGAAAGAAAGCAAAAAGACCAAAAAATAATTAGTTTAAAATTGTTATATTAATTTAAAGATTACAAGAAAGCAAAAAGTTATAAAAGACAAAAATGTAAGACTAGAATAAAATCAAAATCAAAACATAAGGCAACAAAAAAAAAGAAAAAGAAGAAAATAATTAAAAATAGGTAATAGAAGAGATGAACTTAAATGAACTTAAATGAATAAAACAAGTAAGGTGAAGGAGTGAAAGAAAAAATAATAAAATAAAAATAAAAAAATAAATGAAAGGAAAAATAAGAACAAGAATCCCTAAATAGGTAATTGATTAAAGAAAATAATTGAAGAAAAACAAAATTACAAAGAAAGGCAAAGGTAAGAAGAAATGGGATAAAAAGAAGACAAAGGAGGAAAGAGGGAAAGGGGGAAAGGTAAAAAAGAAAGAAAGGAGGGGAAGAGAGAAAAGTTAGACTGCACCAAAGAAAAGGGGAGAGGTCAAAGGGGGAAAGGAAAGACAGGTGAAGGTGAAGGCGAGAGGGAAGGAATTAGGTGGGAGGGTTGGAATGGAGGGAGTTTAGAAGGGGATGCCAAGATAGACTTAATTGCCAACCTTCATCTCGATTGAGATTGGTGGAGTGGTTTCGGATGGTGATGGCATTCCATGATGTTGATCCACAATTGTTTAATATAAAATAATGGGACAATGAATAAAATAAACAATTGATACAAACTAAATTGGTTGCATTATTAAGGGTGTCATAGCTTTTTTTAGGAAAAAGGTGAAGAACACCTATGATATTATTAATTATAATATGATTACAATAGATAAAGACTATAATGTTTCTACAGTACCATAGAAGGTTATCCATGCTAATGAAAAGACCATAAACAACTTGATACTTGAGCACCATGTAAAAAAAGACTATACACAAAACCAATGATGAAAGGCATATACATAGTAACTATGGTCATTAACAAACCAACATATATGCTTACATATATAACAAAACATTATATAAGCTAGGAAAA
>VDFB02065840.1:0-27522 GCA_007258455.2 Sequoia sempervirens
GAGAATATTCCCACTTTGATGCCTTTTTGAATGAAAAAGGAGATTTAATAAATTAATTAAAATGATTTTCATGAGCAAGTGGCAAAAGGTAGAGGATTTGATGGATTAAGACTAACATTAATTAGGATTTGATTAATTTAAAAGGAGATTAGTTGATTTGACCATTTTGACTTAGATTTTAGGATTAATTTAAACCCAAATGAGAAGACTATGATTTAGACTTAATTGAATAAAATTTTGATTTATTTAATTAAAGAAGATGGTGTTAGATTAAATCAAATAAAGATGAATTTATTTAATTTAAATGAGATGACTTTAGAGATTAATTAAATAAAGTGAATTATTTAATTAAGAGATGAAATGTGATGAATTTAATAAATAAAGATTATTTAATTAAATGATAAAGTAAAGGAGATGATTCAAGATGAAATGGTGTTAGTAATCAGGATCAGGTGCACAAGATCAATTAGTATATTTTATGTGTCTACAATTCATAATCACAATGCATCTGAAAGTCATGCACACTCTCAAAATTTTGATTATCATGTGGAAAAAACTTATCATATTCATCATATTATAAATCACTCTCAAGATGAAAACAACATTCTTCAATGTTTTGCAGCACATTACCACATTTTATGAAAACTTCTTCCAACTGATAAAAATAGCACTCACATTCTACCACATGGATCATACTTTTAGCTCAATCTGATTACTAGCTTGCATTTCAAAGGTAAAACTATCACAAGAACTTACCAAAATTTCTTGCACATCATGCAAACTATCTCCAAGTGTATGTAAAGAGATACACTCATACATTGGCACACTCTATATCTATCCTTCATTATGCAAGTATAGAGAGTAATCAAGGATTTCCAACTTATCCTCATCCTTAGTGACTTTGTTATCCTCTGAACATAACATATCAACATCTTCAGCATCCCAAGCTTGCTCAAAAATGAGTAATTCTAGTTTAGAAAGATAATCTAATTTTTCTTTGTAATCAACATCTACATCCATATGAAAAGACTTATGACTAGGCTCATCTAAATCAACAAACAAAAACTTGTCCAAATTTGTATTAAAATTTTCAAGACTTGGCTCATTGGGTGTGCAAACATCATGGTCATCTACTATTTTTAATTCATCAAAACAAATTTCTAAACTTGCATAAGCATGCACACTTTCATATTCATCATACAATGCATAATTACAATCAAAAGGTTGCTTGTCTTCATCCACATTATCATCATGTTGATCAACAGGTTCATAACTGGAAGGAAGATCAAAAACACATGCATCATACCTTGCATAGTGAAGATTATCATCACTGTCAAAATCAATATGGGCAGCACATAACAACTAAGAGTTATTCACATGTGCACATTTCTAATATTTAATGGTCAACATATTTGAGATTTGTTCATTGCTTAATGGATCATTGCTCTGATCTAGATTCTTTCAACCACTTCCTTTTCTTGATTTCCACTAGAACTACATGCATTACCAAGTTGTAAATCAGGATATATCATAGTGTCATCATCATCAAAATCTGAAAATTCAATGGATTGATCATAAATAGGATTTCCCCAATCATAGGAGATTGAATTGCTAACATTGTCAAAAGCATGATCAAAATCCATCATAGAGAATAGGCTGTCCATTTGTTCATTCTTGCTTACTTCTGAACTGTCATGACAACAATCTAATTTTTTTTGCATTTCAACATTGGACTGGGTGTCATCATTGAATTGGTCATATACATCCTCTTAAGGATAGACACAACATTTTCACTATCAAACTGAAAACCATCAATGGTTTCTTCATTGCGACTGCTTGTGGTTGATCTTGCAAATTGAAATTCATTGAATACTTTATCACTTGCACCTAATATATCAGCATTCTCAAAAGCATTTCTCAAATCAGCAGGCTCCTTTGTCTCATCATCATGAAAATTTTCATCAATGCTACACACACTTATAAGATTGGTATGAAAAAGTGTGTCATAATACTATTGAAATTACACATATGCTCTTCAAAGAGTAAATTCAATTCATATCCCTCATCTTGTTCTTAGCTCAAAAAACTTGGAATCCCATTGTTCTTCACAACATCACACTCATTGCTTGAAGGGAAAGTATCATTAGCACATTTTGAACTGAGTTGATCATTCAAGAAATTATCTACGTTAGTGCAACCTTCAATTGCTATAGAAAATTTTCTCTCTATTTTTGCATTTGTAGAGTAGACAAAAGAAACTTAAAATGTTTCGTTTATCTCATCATGTCTTTCATCATTATGGCTGCAATTTTTATCTGGGTATATTTATTTTGTAGGTTGTTCAAAGACAACTTCCTCATCACCTAATGATGCATCATTCTTGTATTCTACCTTCTCAAGTATGCATTTGTTTGTATTTAAAACTAAAGAAATCTAATCATTTGTATCCACATAGAACACTCTCCTAATTTCATCAACATGTTTACCCACAATTGAAGACAACAAACTTTGTACATATTCATTCCCCTTTTTTTTTCAAATTATCTAAAAATGTGTAAGCCATCTACATACTTAATATTTTTTAATCCTTTAATAGTGCACTAGATCCCTCTTGAAATGCTTCAAAATACATATGAATGCAATACGAGATACCGGGTCTAAAATTTTCAGGGATTAGTGAAAGAGCAAAAGAAAATCTATGACTAAAAGCAATGCTTAAATCTTCATCTTGTTTTTAAATCTCCTTTAACCTTGTGACAAGGTTAGAAGGTTCTCTTGTAAATTCTTCTCTATAAGCATCCACTACTTTATCCCAGCAAGGAAAGGACTTCTCAGGAAAACTTAAGTACCAGTCCCTAGTTCTAGCTTCAAGAGATTTGATAAAAAATATCATCCACATATCATGATCTCCAAATGATTTTTTCTCCATGAGGCTAGAAAAAATTTGGACATGTGCATCTCCTTCACACACATTGTATCCATTAAATCTAGGCATTTTTTTATAGACTTGAGTTGGCATATTTTCAAACTTGTAATCAACCCATGACAAGTCTAATTGGTCATACAATGGATCAAAGGAATTGAAAAATGGTTGATTAATTTGGCTAGTAGATATAGTATGATTATCTCCTAATTGGCTTGTAGAGACAACAAGTGCCTTTGGTGCAACTCTTTAATTCCAATTTTGAACACAACTTTCCATTCCCAGCTAAACCTAGGCTTGTTCACACTTGGGTTCATGTACTTTGGGGTGTCAAATGTTTGAGGATTATCAGACTTTTGAAGTTTCTTGACAATCTGTATTAAGTTTTCTAATGGTATGGCTATTTTAGTTTGGTGATCCATATATACTTGCAAATCAGGCCTTAACTAATTGTGCATAATCATAACCATGACCAAATGAAGGATCACTTGGATAATTGCTAACATGGTGATAACCTGGGCTTGGAACATATGATAATGTAAATGGATGGAAATCCCTAGGATATACAAATTCATTCTAACCATCCACACTAACAAATATTTGAATTCTAGACAAAAAATTTAAATAGAATAACAATTACATTCAATATGATAGAGCCAACAAATGAAAGTATGCAGAGAACCATGTACCTTCCATCTCCAACTATTGCAACAATTATTAGAACATTTTCAAGTTACAATAACAAACAACAACCCTTTATGTGCATAAATTGTAGAGCAGAGTCGCCACCTCTTCAACAAGAGGAAAACCTTTGAAGCAAGGATATCTTCATCAATGTAAATAATTTCTTTGAGTTCTTCTAGAAAAGTCTCTTCACAGTCTTTTGAATTTGGGATGCTACACATCAATTTATAGAACTAGAACTTCTTCAACACCTGAACTAGTCATTCATTCTTTTGAATTTTTCCAAATGGAATTCAACAAATTTGCAACAGAGGTTCTAGAGCTGAATTATCGACATAATTCACTTCTCCCCAACATAGTCACCATTCTATTGGTGACTCTGGTGGGAAAATATGATTCCTCAATTGTCAATCTCTGGTTACAAACTATTTTAAAACTTCATTGACTCTTTAAGGCAAGATGATCTTCTATCAAAATTTTCTCAAGTTACTCCCTAGTAGAGTCGACATTCTATTGGAGTTCCAAATCGACCGGTCCAATGAGTCCTAAAGAATAACCAATTTCTTATGCTTAGACTCAAAGAGGGATTTGGCCAACTGACAAGATTCAGTCAAAGACTGGCTTCTCCTACACTTCTTGCTCTGCAGGACTAAGGTGGGTCTCCCTTTACAATGCCTAAAGATTCAATTCAATTATACACAAACATTGTCTTTTATAGCAGATAATTCCAAATGAAAATATACCAAGGAAGACATTGACAACTTCAAATCTGGCTATATTTTTGGTATCTCAACATTCACTCAATAATTGGGAAGCGAAATTCAACACTAAACTTAAACCGAACAATAGGAATTAAAATGATTTTTAATTAATAAATTGTTTCTGAAATGCACTAAATTGAATGGAAAATCAATGCCTAATTCTGGGCCTTGAAGTCAAATATGGAATTGCAAAGAAAATATCATCAGCAAATAGACTTCAACCAGTGGATTCAAGACTGCTAATGCATTACACCAACAGATCCACTCTTGTTGTCACTCAAATTCTTCTTATAGATCCATCCTACACACTTAAAATCACAATTATCTACTCAAAGTAATTTAAGCATTTCTTTGAAATAGAACCATGAACAAATAATATTATCTCAGAGAAATTGAGATGACAAATTCTAAATACTTTGTATTATTGAATTCATATGAGTAAAAAAAATGTACAAATCTAGAGACAACTTGATGAAATTCATGCTTTTCTTGCACAAACTGACTGATATTTACTTGTGAAATTGAAACATTAGAATTGCATATTTTTTCTGTGACTCGGACTCAACATTTCTCTATCTACCCAGCCCATATTGAAATTCAGAACCCTTTACAATGAGAAAAGAATGAGAAGATATAGAAGGAAGAAGAGCCCCAAAATTAATCCGTTGAAGACACTTGGAAGCATCATCCCCCGTTAATCAACAACAAGAAATGGAAAAGCCTCTCTCTTCTCTCTTCCTTTGCTATAAGGTATGTGCAAGATCATCATGGGAAAAACAGGTGCTTAAGTGGCAAAAAATTCAAAAAAATCAGAGTTAGGCAACTTGACGTAAAAATTTGAATAAGTTATCTATATTATTTCAAAAATATGTAAGAATAGAATCTGTAGAAAATTGAATATAGTTTCTACAAACCTACTAGGTTTCATTGAAAATAAATGAATCTAATTGGGTGAAAATTGAAATTTCATTGCAATAGTACGTTTTGGGAGAAAATATAAGTGAATTGTTTATCTCACCACTATTTCCTGAAAATAAGAGCGTGTATTTTTTATACAATATTTAAGATAGAAGTAAGGGACTCGTAATCGATGTGGTACATGGCACATGCATTTTTCCAAATAAATAATTAATTGTGAATTTTTTACTGCAACTTTTAAAAATGAAAAATTAAAATTGTAATCTAACTCCACCGCTTTGGTCAAAGAAACTTCATGAAATTCAATTTTTGTTTTTAATCCCTATGGTATGTGAGTATAAGATATGACCCACATGTTTTGATTCCAAAAAATATGAAGCCGTTTAAACTATAGATATTTTTCAATCATCTAATAATGGGACTTTTGGTCATTAATTCAAATAAAAAATGAATAATACTTATTTATTAAATTCAAAGTAAAATTATAATTTATATTGAACGGAAGATGAGTCTCCTTTAAAACCATACCTGCATTTCATCAATTTTGGGTAAAAAGTCGTATACATACCCTACAAATACCCATCATATCACCACTTTTTGGCCCATCATGATCCTACACATACCCAATAACAAACTTTTCCTTTTTTTTGAAAACCAATTTTCAATAGAAAAGCCAACTCCTCATGAAAATCTTCATCATTTTACCCTTGTAGTTGAAAAATAGCTCTGCTCTCCCATGAAAATTATTCACTTCTCCTTTGTTCTATTATAGCTATAAATATTCACCCTTAGCAATTAAAGTTTTCCAACTTTAATAATAGCCTCTTAGATAGTGAATATTTTATTCACTTTACAAGGAAAAATAAAATTATTGTCCATGTACTTTCACCTTACATTTTACATTTAAAATGTTTTTTTTTCTAAGAAGGCTTTTAAACATTCATTGGGTAATATACTTTACTCATACCCATATACTTGACTCCATATTTGAAAGCATTTCTTTTAAATAAATAAAGCATGTGAATAATTAATATGGGCTTATTATTTACGTCGAAGGCGTATCCTTATTTGAAAGAGACAAAGCTAAATTGTCAAATTGATGGCCCAAGTTGCAAGAAAAGGGATGTCCTACGATTCAAATAACTTCAACCATTCGATTTTCATAGTTTTTTTTAAGGTGTATGTCACTTTGACTACGAGTGTGAAAATATTTTTAAGATGGTACTTACACAGAATTTTATTTTGGTTTTGCAGAGCATGATAAATGTAGGTAGCCGACCTACTGGCAAAAATCAAGTCGTTGGTTTTGAGAAACTGCTTCACTGCCTAAGAAAAAGATGCAACCACAACAGGAACAAAACCCATCTTCACCAACATCAGTGGCCCATGTTTCTCAGCCAGACACTGCAGACCAGGGTGAGGAAGATCTCCCAACTGATGGTCAGCGGAAATGGTCCTAGAAAAGAAAATCTCCCATTCTTTTTCCTCACCCATCCCAATATAGGAGACAACAACATAGTAAACAAAAATATTGTAAATCCAACTGCAAAAACGCTCATATTGAGATCAATTACTATGCAAAACCCAAAAAAGAAGATTGTTGCTTCGCTTTGCTAGGAAGGGAAGTTTGGAATGGCGGCCTCTCCCTCCAACATCTTCAAAGCCTCCACCATGCTCGGTCTGAATGCCATCATAACATGAGCACACAAAATACCCACGAAAATGAAACCTATTATATTTGCAGGACCATTGTTAGGGACTATGCTGTCTACGATCCCAATTGTTTTCCCTACCTTCACAAACTTCCATACCCAATCAGTGATAAGATAATCAAATGCGGACTCCACAGATGTGTTGAGAGCCTTTCTTCCACTCATAATCTCCAACAACATAAACACTCGAACATATCGAGTCCATAATAATTACAACCGAGCGATATTGTCGCATGGAACATTCATCTACAATGACACAAAATCATTTATTCCTTTGTCAAGGTCAAAGACAAGAAAGCTCCAGTCAAAATCATTTTTCTTTTGCTAAGGTTACAGATGAGAAAGATCCCGTCATTTTTCTCTGCACATTCTTTGAAACTCGATTGGAATTCCTCACTCACGAAGAATAAAAAAACAAAGGGGGCATTGTTGTGTCCCTACTCTCTATATAAAGAGCACAACCTAGATGAGAAGATGTAGGAGCAAAGCAATGTATTTTTTAAATTCATGTAGCAGTCTTGTTTTCTATTATGTACTATTTGCAGCCTCCATTGCTATGCTATATGTGCTAAGAAAGTTGGGGAGCAAGCCGACATGTAGAGATAGTGAGGGAGATAGAGAAAAAAAAATAAAGGAAAAAAGAAAAGAAAGAAGAGGAGAGAGACATAGATAGAGACATAGATAGAGATAAAAGTCGCATAAAGAGATAGGGAGATAATGGATCAGTCAAAGTACATCACTGAGCCAAGAAGGATGAATTTAATGCCCCTGCAACCACCGTTGTCAAACTAAATACAGAAGGTATGTCCTGGGGTAATATTGTAAACAAGCTAACCGATCTATGCCACATATAAAGTATTGGAGGCCCTCACTATGAATAATTGGTTATGCATTGTCCTTTGCACGATGGCAAAGGTTCAATTCGTTCCTCATCTCCATGTGTACATCACTTGATTTGGACTGTATGTTGACGCAACATTTACAAAAAAAATATTGCAGCGATTCTTTCAAGTTTTTTGAATTAATGAAGTACTTTGGAACACCCTGGTCGTGTAAGCTTGTAGGTTACTAGCGTCCATCCATACAATTTTAGTGGATTAAGGTTGTAATAATTGAGTTCTAGTTTGTAGTGGATGAGGATTGTAATAATTGAGTTCTATGAGTGTCTCCTACTACATTACACCAACAATTGATCATTATGCGTGAATGTTTGACCTTCTTGGCCATGCTGGTTATCTTGAGGAAACTCAAAATTTATCATGAAATGCAGATTGAATCTATTGGAGTTGTGTGGTGTGCCTCCATCGTTGCCTCTATTGTGGGTTATGTGACTTGTTTTGATTTGTCCAAACTTTTCTACAAAATATGCTTGCTTTTATGTGTTGGGTATTTGGGGATTATATTCTTGGTGAAACCTTACCTTGAAAATGGAAAAATGGGGTTGTTCCAACTATCCACAACAAGTATGAAAATGACCCTTAAACACCTAAATTTTAGTTTATATGCAAGAGACCGGGGGGGAATTTACTAGTGTTTCTAGATATGCAGTCTGGGTTATTTAATATCTAGATATCTAGCCAAGTGTAATGACTCCACCTGAAAGATATAATGTTTTGAGACTCTCTTTCTATGCACATATTAAATGCTTTCTATCCTACTTTTCATATTGTCATGGCTATTTAATACTCAATTTTTATATTTTATAGGTTATTATAATATAATACAAATTAAATTAACATACAAATATAGATCTATTTTATATTTCATATATAATATATATCTTATATAATGCAAATTACATCAAATATAATATAATTATATATTTTTTATTATATATTATATTATATATACTAAAAAAATATTAATAAAAATGAATAAATATAATATAAAACTATTATAGCTACTAATTATTATTATATATTATATTCTATATTATCTTGTGATATATTATATTATATTTATTATATTGTACAATATTGAAATAATGTAATATATATTAGTATATAGTATTAATATATTATTTATTATATTTGTATTTATATTATACATTACATCATATAATATATACACAATACTATATAATATATATTATGTTATTTATTATTTGCAATTTATTTAGTATATTATATAGTGTAATATTATACAATATAATACTTATTATATAATTATATTATACTCAACTTAATTTTTTTTAAATATTTGTTATTTAAATTCTACTTTATATTAAATTATAAATTATAAATTAATTTACTATTATTTTGTAATTAAAGAAAAAATCCTTATTTTAATTAAAATTAATTTTGTAAATAATTATGGTTATCATATAAACTATTTGATAACTATATTTGTATATTCATAATAATTTTGATTTGGTTGTCTTTGAAGAGAATGGTTGACTACATTTCTATATTGAACATGAAATATTTTGTGTCAAATTAGGTTTTGTTTTCATACATGTTATACATTTATTGTTTCTATTTATATGTATTCAATCTCTATTTCCCTCTCTATCTCTATCCCCTATCTCTGTACATCTCTTCCCCTCCATCTCATTCCATTCCATCTTCCATCCATCTCTTCCTTCCATCCATCCTCTTTCTTCCATTTCTTTATCCCCCCTTCCCTTCCATCCATCTTTCCTCTCTTCCTCCTTCCTTCCATCCCTTCTTCCCATCTTTATCTTTCTTTTCTATATTTATCTCTTTCATCTGTCCTATCCCTCTCTTTATCTCTCCCTCTCTTTCTCTACATATCTCTCTCCATCTCCATCTCTATATCCTTACCTCTCTCACACTCAATCACTCTTCCCCCTCTCTTTCTCTCTATCTCCCTCTCTCCCTTTTGCAAACAAAACATGAGCCTATTGGTAATGGACCTTGATTATCCTCCCGAGTCAGAGTTTTTGTTTCAGTGTGTTTATATTCCTATAAATGGATGCATAGTTGACTAGAAGTTACCATTTCTCCATTGAGACCTTTGTTGCACAAACAACATCATTTGATGAATGACCTACCAATTGACCTCATGTACTTTACAAATGAATGTAAGAAATAAATAGAAAATTTTTTCCCTAATTGAACTTCCCCACCTATTCGGCATACCCATTGCACACCAAGGTGCAATTGCTAGTTAATAAATTTTACGTGAGCACCCTCTAGTTTAGATTTTAAATGTTTTGTCCCCTTTAATTTTCACCGGGCCCGCCATTCTTTTCCACGCACAAGCATTTTTTGAATTTTTAGTTCTAGGGAACTATAGGCACCACCAAAATTTAACTTGTTATTAATAACTTTCATTTTAACCAATAAGAACTTGAGAAATTTTTCTATTTGAATTTAACCAAATTTTTCTATTTGAGAAATTTTTCTATTTGAATTTAATTAATGTATACATGCGAATTATTTAACCAAATATATTTCAAAAATCATTTCTCTTCAATTTCATTGGTACACAATTTTCACCCGATATAAGCGATTTTTCCACTTCCATTTCTTCCATTACCTCCATTTTTCCATTTAAGAAAGGAATTAGTTAGAATTATTAATCATAAAAAATAATTAATCAAATCACAACAATATTATTTGTAAAGCTTAGAAATAATTATAAAATTAAACTAAATTTTAATTTCTAAAATTTATAAAGTATTTATTTTCTAGTTTTGAAAATAATCATTTAAATTATATTAATTACATACTACAAATAAATTAAATTAAAAATAAATTTTATTTTTAAAATAATTCAACAATTATTAATTATAATTTTAAAATAAATTATATGTATATGTATATGTATGTATATATAATTATAATTATAATTATAATTATACTATGTATAATATATAATTTAAACATTGTATTATACTATATATACAATATAATATATAACATATGCAACATCTAATATATAATATAATATATTTTTTAAAAAGACATTTAAATCAACACTAATTTGATTGCTAATAAATAAATAAATTATTAATTGTTTAGAATTACTCCCTCATTTCTTTAAAATAATGACATGTAGCAATTAAGACTACTACCAATTAAAATTAATTCTCCCTTCTAAAATTCTATTTGTTTTACAATTTAACCCCATAATAATGATTGATTATAATTTTTTTTTTTAAAATACTAATTAAAATAATAATTCTTAAACATAAAGAATAAAAATAAATATCTAAATTTTCAATTTAAATAATTGTTTTATAGAATTGTAATATTTATTAATTTAATCATTTTATGAAATAATACTTTAGTATAATAAAATAGATTAAATTTTAAAATTTCATTTACTATTTAAATAAATAATAAGTTAAAATTTTAGGACATAGAAAGGAGAAGGTAATAAAATATGTGCAACCATATGGCATGTTTTTCATGAGACTACATATATACCTTTAAAAGCGTGTTTTTAAGAATGGTGGACATGTTATTTTTTAAAGTACAATTTTATTAAAAATTTAAGATTACAAAATTTCTAAGTGCTTAATTAAAAACAATATACATCCTAAAAATGTTAGGCAAAGGAGAAATAAAACTAATAGTGTTTTTTTATCTATGGATAGGGTATTTAATTTTTTTAGATACATGTTTAGAATGATTTTATAAATGTAGTTCATAGAGTTTCATGTTAGTATGAAAAAAGGTTTTACCTATCTAGTTTAGTTTTCACCCAATAGAGATGTTCACATTACACTTAGAAATGTTATTTTAATCACATTTATTGTTTTTTTTATTAGATAGTTTATGAGATTTATTAATGTGAATAGACTTTATAATTTGTCTTAATTGCTTGTTATAAAGTTCTATATGAGAACTATTCTATATTGATATTATGTTTGACTATTAGACTCTTCTAAAAATAATTATCCTCAATTCTCTTAATATTAAAAAATATTGATACATACATAATTATTGAAGATGATAAAATGCATAATATATATATATATATTAAAAAATTATTATTTTTTTAAAAATTATTTTAATTAAATTAATATATTAATAATATAGTTGTCCTATATTGATATTATGTTTGATATTCTAAGAATAATTTCTTAATATTAAAAAAATATTAATATATACATAATTATTGAAGAAAATAAAATGTATAAAAACTAATATATAATATATTAAACAAACATACATATTCAATTATTTTAAAGATTGTTTTAATTAAATTAATATATTAATAATATAAAAAAGTCAAATTTTATTTATGAAACTGAAAGGAATATAAGTTATAAAAGATTAGAAAGAGGGTGGCACACATCAAAAGAAAAATACAAAATTTAATTTATATAACAAAACAAATATTTAGATTTCATACATAATTCTTTAAAGACTAGATAGTTACATTCATTTTTATTTGATTGTCATTAGTGTTGTTTTTTAGAATATTTATATAATTTTATTACTTAATAATTATTTTTTTAAAATATATTTTTAAAGGATAGATTATACTCATTAATTTTTTATTTTTAATTAAAAAACAAAAACAATGAATTATGTCATTTTTAATTATTTATGTACTAATTAAAAATTATGTATCAATAGATTATCTTTATCTTTATTAATAATTTACTTTATATAAAAAAAATAGTCACAATAATACTCAAACTGCAATGATTTATTTCAGCTTGAATAGTTTCAAAATCCATTTGAAATTCATTTCTTTCTCAAAGGTTGCCAAGAGCTCTACTGTAAGCTGAAAGTTTAGGTGGAAATACTTGTAATTCATCATATGCTATAAGGTTTAAAGAAATAAAAAATCTTGCCACAATTTGGAAGTGCACTTCACACACATGACATCCTATTATACAGTTAATTTCTACCTTTGGACTTATCTTGCCCTTTTATTATGTGGATAATGCAAACTTTATGTATCTCATTTCTATTGATGCATAATTAATCAAGCTTTTTAAAACTGATGCACAAGCTAGTTTTGTAAGTTTCCAGATTCTTGAATTTTTTGTTGCTCCTTCCCACATAGTTGATAAAGTTTGGTTAATCAAGGAGACATATGCAAGGATGTGCATAAACAATCCAACACCTATGCTAACTGAGGAAAGCTATGAATTTTGTGTGCTAATGCATTGCATAATTATTTTTTTAAGTGTTTCAGTTACATCGGGTTGCCTTCCATGAAGTCAAGTATTAATCCTATGTTATTTCCATTATGGGTTTCTTGGTATTTAAGATTGTTTCTTGAATGGTTGAAGTCTCTTGCTCCTAGACTATGGATGTTGTGTACATTCAGGCTGCTCCTCAAGCAATTGTCTCCAGGAATTTGAATACTTGATGTCGATTGAATCATGAATGTTGTGTTCAAATCAGGTTATGAATGATTTACTATGTTTTGATGTTTTTCATCTTTCTTTAGCATTTTGGTTTTCCTCTAAATCTCTAGTTTCTAAGGAAATGTATTAGCACTACTCATGCTAGAGCCTATTATGATACATTAACTTCTCTTGCATTTGAACCAAAATTGCGACTAGTTAGGAATTCTATGTATATATTAATCCAGAATACAGTTATAAATGTTAAATGTTTATCATTAGAGGAAAAATTGTTTTTCATGTACCTATTATTTATTCATTTTATCAATATTGTTGCTAAAACTTATCAAACACAACAAATAAAAACGTAACTATTTTATAACTTTTTAGCATGAACTTCACTACCTTGCAGCTCTTGTTAATATTAGCAAAGGTTTTCTTTAAATATTTCATGGGGCAGCATTATAAGAATAATATTTTGCCTTTTTAAGAATATTGTCAGGGGCCCATGGCGCACCTCGTAGCCCATCTCGTGACGTCATCTTTCAACGCGTGATGTCCCCAATTGACGGTCAGGATTCGGCTGCATATCTCCTTGCTTGATAGCCATCGATCAACTTGCTTTCCCTAACTTCTCTTCATGTTTCTGCAAATCTTCACAAACATGGCGGCTGCATTTTGCAGTGGTCTACAATGAAACTGCATCCTCTTCTCCCCATCGAAGCTATGTGTGAGGGCTTGCCATAACCGATAACAAACCGCATATATGTAAAGAGTTCATGAAGATCGATGCATCGTTCTGCTTCATAATGTGCCTTAACCATCACAAGCCTCGAATCATAAGGCATTGCAGCCCATGTCAAATGAGATATGTCATTCAATGAGGACACCAAATGCGCTGCACACTCATTTACTTGACATTTTGCTCCTGTGCCCTGCCCCTACCATGGAGGCAACATACTTTAACTACAGTTCTTGGGCCTTCCAACAAGCGTCTCATCCTCCTCAAGCGGATTCAATTGTATCTTTGTTTTGGCGCCAACCCTTCACAATGCAATGCCCGAGCCCTCTCAAGGTGTGTTGTGTCGTTCTTTGGGTCATTCCTCATGCTTGGTGGAGTTCAATGCTCAAGCTCTATGGCCACTTCACCTGAACAATCCCACATATTTTACAGTATGTGCAAGAATCTCCATATCGAGCGCAAACATTTACTGTTTCCTACGCCACATCCCACATACTCCATCGAGCATTCAAGCTGCTGGTAAACGATTAGAAAATAGAATTTCCTCAAACAATTTTGATACATTTGCACTATATGCAATCCACACCCTTTGCAAAGCAGACATGAGATGGCTTTTTGTTTGAAACATATGCTAGGTTCCAACCATATAGAAATCGGGCTTTGGAGCTAGCAGAGAATTCCTTAAACATCCTTAATACATTTTCATCGCAACTCAAACTCCCCGTGTGAAGAAGCTTATGAAAAAATTTCATCACTCAAAACAGACATTTGACACATCCACTTCATGGCATTGTGTAAGAATGATTTAAAATATCATAAAGACCCCTTCTAGCTTACGCAGAGGCTGCCACATCATTTGCACCAAAAAACACGCTTTGGTCGCCCTGCCCACACCCTATAAAATGCACACCTCCTCAAATAACTTTGATTCTTTTACAGCCAGTGCAAACTATCCCTACGTCAAACAGAGACGTTCCTGTTGCAATATCAAAATGACCTTTCTCTTGGCGTAGTGCATCCTCAACTTGCAATAAAGCACCTTTTATCATGTGTGCCACGTTCTTCAAATCTCTCCTCTCATTCGAAAAACTGCAAAGTAATTGCAATTTCCAAGTGAAAGTCAACAATTTTAATACATTGGGCTGCCAGCCCATGCAGGCCCTCAAATGATTTCTTCTCCTTGAAGATGATGCCCTGTTTCCAACAAAAACGTTTCCCATATTGAGTTGCTAATAACCCTGAAACATCCATGGAACCATCTCATAATGCGTTCGAGCTGTGAAGAATTTTCCCTTTCCACATGTAGTGTCAACACTAGAATTCTTAGCATCTGATTCGCTGTGTGCATATGGGAGCAATACTCTTCATAGCTGATGCAACCATCATTTACCTCCTCCCATTCGAGGCCTTAAAAAATGCAAGAATCTTATGCAACTTTGCAGCAAATTTAATTATTTCATAACCCTTAGTATACCTTTATGGAACCATTCTTGAGTTGCTAGTGTAGTTGTCTTGATATTATCAAAATTTGTTAATTTTTCTTTGGAGAGAAGAGCAAGAGCTTCCTCTGGCTCTCTATCCGCATTAACTGGTTTCATTAAAAGCTTAATGCAAGCCTTGAGTACCTCATTCTGTAGTTTCATTATTGCTTTGTCAGCTCATCAATTGATATTGTTCTTGAAACTTGATCTTCATGTTGGGTAAATGGTGGTGGCCCAATACATCCAAGCACATCTGGTGGTAAAGTTTGTTCATACCCAGTGATTGTTTTCATTGCTTAACTTGCCTTGTTTTTCTCTAGAATGCTAGGGATCACCCTTTGCTGCAAGAGGTTCCTTAATATGAGGCACAATAGTCTTAAAATAGATATTTTTGAGGTGGCATCCCTAATGAACTTTGTAGTCATTAGTCCATTTTGAACATCAAATGCAAATAACAAACAAAACATTGCTTTCTTCAAGTTGTGTGATAAATGTCGGGACCCCTTGTGGGCCCGACTAAAACATTTTTCGTTTTCAAACAAGTTTTTAACTTGAATTGTAATGATGTAGCTTCTAAATGCATTTGAGGTGAAAATTTGAAGTGGGTTATTATTAAAACTTACCTTCAGGCTTTTTTGCACAGTGATCAAAACTAGTCAAGTTGCCTCTAGAATCGCCTTGCAAAACTAGTCAAACAACCTCCTAGAGCCATGAAAATTCATATGTATGTAGACATTTGACCCAAGAATGTAGTGCAATAGACAGCTCGACAAAATAGATTTCGATGTGCAAGATATTCAAAGTCAAAGTTGCTTAGTCAGACTTTTCGGCAATTGTATATGTTCAAAACCAATTAAAACTCACGAAGTCACCACCTCGAAAAAATATCAAATCATCTCTTGGGAAGTCTCCATTGGAAACATTAGCTCATTTAGGTCCAATGAGTATGTGTTCAAGAAGGATTTCCTTCAATCATCATTTTGCACTAGATATTAGGGGTCAAAGTTGACCACCTTGAAAAGTTTTGAAAATGCAAGTGAAAATAGAGCAAACTAGATTTGCTTTTAATCTCAAAAAAATAGAAAATCAGATCATGAGGCTCTGAAATTGGCCTAGGGAGCATGTGAATGTGGGGAGAATGGAGAGCAACAATCCATTTGTCTTGACAATCATCCAGCTGTGAAATATCAGCTCGAATAGGAGGCCACTTCGTAGAACTGAAAGTTTGCAAACAACAAAACAGTCCCAGAACCCTCCAACTTTTCTTTTCAAAACCTTGCCAAAGCTCATCATGGGAAGCAGAAAATTGGCATGCATGTTCACATATGTCAATTGAGTATGTCCACCAAGGGATCTAGCTTGAAAATCATCTGGCTCCAAATTGTGACCCTCCAAAGTAGGTCACTTGGGCAGATTTTTTAGGTGCATTTTTGAGTGTGCAAAGACAAATTTCACATCATGGGCACTTAAAATTTTGCAAAATTTTAATACTCCAAGATGCTAGAGAGGACAAGATGGGAAAAAATATCAAGTCAATATGAAATCAACCCAAAAAAAAATTAAAAAAATAATGATCAATTAAATTTTAAAGCCATACATTAAAGATATCCATGCAAAGTGGAAAAATATAAGACTATGCCACCATTAAATAAGCTAATTAAATTTAATATAAAATTACTTCTTTCAAATCACACTCAATAGTCATCATTAAAAATAAGAGAATAAGTAAATCTAAATATTTTAGCCTATAGGCTTTTTATTGTGGACTTGCCCGTCCACAAGAGCCTGACATACCTGTCTCACGCCTGTAAAACCATTCACTAATACCGGTAAACCATGTTCAGATCCATCGTTGTCATGTTGTTCAGGATGTTGTTTTGGTATTTAATATGAAATCTTCTCCCAGATCTTGTGTTATTTAATATGAAATCTTCTGACATAAATGCCTTGCTTACTATGGTGTTGATGATATTTAGTAATAATGATCAAATCTAATCTAGCGTAGGATTTTATATTCAAAGATAGCGTGCAAGATAACATTTTTTCTCCGACTTAATCTCTGCAAAACCCAATTTTCTATCAATCATCCGTTGCATACACATTTTATGATTGTCTACTGGGGGATATGCAGGCGAGTTACGATGCTCCTCAGGTTGGAGTTTATAGCAGGGTCAGGGAGCGGGAGCCGAAGGGGGAGTGTATGGTCATATGGGTGCCTATGGGGGTCCTCTTGTTTATGGGGTCCTGCCCCTCCTAGTTCAGGTGGATTTACAAAAACAGACCAGAATGCCCAGCCATCCTATCTAAATCAAAATCAACACCAACAATCAGGGCCACCCGCAAATAGGGTTCCCACCAGAGGAATTTATCCCAACGCTGCTCAACCGTTTCATCCAGTGTAGGTGGGGCTTTTGATTTCTCCTTGCAATGTCCTTTGAAATAAGTGATTCAATAATTTGTTCTTCATTTATCATTCTAGATGTAATTTGGGCATTGCTTATTATTTGGTTTGAATTAGTTTCCCACACTGCATATCGCTTCTGAATCCTATCATTTTTCATAATATTCAAAATCCTTGTTTTACAAGCATGTTTTTGTGGTTGTGTTCTTTGTGATCTTATATCTTATGCATTGTATTGCAATTACCGTAATAAAGTGTGTTTTTTATTTCTTGCTGAAATGTTTAGCTCGACAACATGAATCTTTTACACTTTGACTGGAGATTATGGTGTATTTTCTAGATTGGAGAATTATGACACACATATCTGTTTGTTATTTGGCCTTGATGAATTGCAAGCAAACACTCTAATGTGAATGATACATACAAACTGCTTATCCCTCATGAATCCTATCATTTATCATCATATCTTGCACCCGGGCTGTTCCCCTGTTTTACATGCATGTTTCTGTGACTGTAGTTTTCAATAATCTTATGTTTTATGTGTTATACTGCATTTACTATAATATCATGTGTACTGAATTATTCAGCTCTACAACATGAGTCCTGTGAATTTCAATTATAGATTCTTGTGTGTTTTCTATACTCGACAAATGCTACCAATAATTTTGCTTGTTTGAGCAAGTATAGATTCTGATATGTTTTTTAGATTGGAGAATTGCTACCCACAATTTTGTTTGTTTGAAAAACTGCAGGAATGAGCTTCTATCTTGGAAGTGATATGAATGTTCATGATTGATATGTTTCAGGTGTTTGAAGGATACATGATTAAGATTGACTTGTGTTGTTGCCTTCAACGATTTTTCAACTTGTAGTGATTCTTGTTCTCCATGGATTTGTTTCCCTTTGTGAAACTTTCCATCTCGGTGCCTTCATGTTGTCTTATTCTCTACATGCAGTCAACAAAAGCTTTAAACTCTGCTTCATATTTAAGAATGATGTGCCCTGAGATTCTTTGTTTGGTAAACTTTTAGTATTTATGGTAACAAGTGCAAATTTTCTAGACAAGAAATATAGAATTAGAGGATATATGTGTGATCATGATTACTATCCATTCAAATGACTTATGTTTATGTGCTCATTGAGATATTTTTTGATTTTGTTTATATTTGTTGAAACTTTAAAATACGGTTCATACATTCACTAATATGCATATTATTATAGCATACTTTTAATGCTTAATAAACTTGTTCTGCCAGTTTCAAGTTTGCTATTATTTTGGGTCAATGGAGTATATTACTAATCCCAAGTATTGTAACTATCATGTTCATTTATATATATGAGATTGAGACAGATCCTGTAGGATAAGCAAATTGTATTTGTCATAAGCTTCAATATAGGTAGTTGCTTTTTATAACAACTATACATAGATTCACTTGATGGACAACATTTGCAATATTTTCCCTCCAATGCCCCCATTGTGCTAAATGCCCAACACGACCTACAAGAGCCCTGTGGAATTGACGCCCATCACACTCATCATCTTCATGGTTAGTTAGTCATTCCTTTTTTGCAAAGTGTCATATTGTTAGTAGTCAAAAACTGGCCTATTGACAACACTGTCTTCTTTTTAGAGTTGCATACTGTTAATAAAAAGCAATATCCTGCTCCTTTGTAAAACACTATTTACTGTGCTTGAAAAAAGTATTGTGGTTGCCTTTAAAGGAATTGTCATTGTACTTTACATGACTCATGGCTATGATCTTGGAGTGTCATCATGAATGTCTTTGTATCTTTGCATAGTCATCTAAATTTATGTAAATTCTCATTGATTCTTGTACATTTCCAATTGCCCGTCTTTACTATCCATGCATGGACTCTAAGGCCCTTGAATTCATTGGCTGAGTCATCATCAATACATTATTGCAGGTCTCTAAACCCACAACTATATTTATCTCTTCACTTAATCACCAACCTCTGTAGTATCATCCTTATCAAGAGTCATGGATTTAGTGTTCTCTGACATTCTTTGCTATATGACCTCTGTCATGTCTCCAATTTGTTACTATGCTTTGATTGCCATGCAACAAAATTCATGATTATAAATTTGTCACTCTTCTAGCCCTTTAGCCCTGGAATGACTACCTTATAGCTCTCTTGACATTATCTTACTAGGATTGTCAGCCATTGGTACACTCTCCAAGATTCTCTAATGATTGTGCTATGAAAAATACATCTTTAAGTGCCTTTCAATGTGAAGTAGGAACAACTGTACAGCCAACAAGACTGTTGTCCAATCATGAACATCCCCTTATACTGAAATATGACATGAGATTATAACACTATCCATGGCAGACTATTGTGTGGAGTTGTTGAAGAGAGTCATTACTCTCTCAATATGATTGAAATATCTTTCCTTCAAAAGACTTCCATTCACTCTTCATGTCCATTTCATCATTCTTCATGTTGCTGGTTTTGTCACTTACAAGGATCCAACTTGTTGCTTACAACCATTTCCCATGAAAGCATTCACTTGTCCAATGTCCTTTGAACCTGTTATACATTGTCATGACTGTCACCGTGTAACTATCCTATGCACCTGGAAAAGATTGTCCTCTCTTGTTCACTGCCCTATCAATTTTGATAAAGGCATATTTATCTTGACTTTGGTAACACTCATATCCACAGAGTTCAATACCATAGATGACACACAAGTTTCCACTTTAACATTGGCCTCAAAAATGCCCTTTTCTTGGATTGCACTTCCCTAATCTTTGGTTGTGCAATTGCTCCATAATACTGTCCTTTCCCTTGACTGTAATCTCTCCTCTGTCATGTCACAATATGCTTTTTATTGCCCTTAGCTTTGTCTTGTATGACATGACTGTCTTATATGACATGGATGCCCTCTCTTGGTGATTGCCATGATTTCTCTTGATGTTGTAGACCATCATTGTGCCTTCCTTTATGAATAAGTGACCATGTTTTGGGGATAAGACTGTCATATTCATTCACTGTGACTATCTTCTCCGGCATCAGGCAAATTCACCGCCAACAGTTCACCGTCGGAAAATTCACTGCCAACAATTCACCGCAGGAAAATTCACCACCATGACAAATTCACCTTAAGGAAAATTCATCACCATCAATTCACAGCCTGGTGGTGAATTTTCCTTGAGGTGAATTTGTCATGGCGGTGAATTTCATTTATGCTTTTACTTTTATTTTTTATCGGCGTCTCCCTTAAACGTTCTATCTAGATGGTGCTAGTTTTTAAATTCATTTAAAAAAATATAAACTGCATTAAACAAGTTGCAAATCAATTAAATATAAAATAAAAAAATAAAAAATAAAAAATTCAACCCCAAATAAGAATTTGCTTGGTTACACCCGTGAGAACACAAGTTCTCATGACAGGAAGGTCAGGAAATCTAAGTTGAATCTTCCGTACTGTGTGTCTAGTGACGTGGCAGCGAAATTAGCATGAAATGAGGAATCCATTACCTAGACAATTCTAGAAAGAAGCGGCCAAATCGCCTTTAATTTCTACCTTTATAAAGAGTTTTTATTAACGAGAAAAATAGAAAGGAGTTATTATTTATTCTCAAGTAACCGCGTGTAAGGACTTGACTGATATTGAAGAAAAAATCGTATCCGACCCCTGCCCTAAGGGGACCACCCTGTGGAATCGCGCTCATTTGATTCTCTGCTCGAACAGCTTCACACGCTATGCCGAAAGCAGCTCTTTACTGTTGTTAGTGGTGGGAGCAAACACCTGGTTTCTTTATAAGCACACCACGTTTACAACTTTGCGTACTTCACTACCTTAGCGACGGTTGCTGTATCTTTGGTGAGCTGCGCCTGGGAAGCGACTCGACCCTGTGACCTGCGTTTTCATTTGAGAATTGTGTTCTGTGCGAAAAATGGAGAGGATCGCTGTGATTTGCTTTGCTGCAATGGCGTTGTTCGGGAGCGTGGTTGCACAGACGCCTGCGCCGTCTCCTTCCCCGGATTGTCTGAGCTACATCACAACGCTTGCGCCGTGTTTGAAGTTTGTCACGACGGAGAGTAATCAGAAGCCGGATAAGGCTTGTTGTACTGCGCTTTCGACGGTTGTTGCAACAAAGGTGTCTTGTCTGTGCTTGCTGCTGGATCCTAGTAATTCTCTGGGGTTGCAAATCAACAGAACACTGGCTTTGGCTCTTCCTGCAGCTCCCAACGTCAAGATCCCGCCTGCCAGTAAATGTGACACAGGTAAATCGTTCTCCAAACGCAGTGTGTACTCTGAATGCTTTTTTTCACAGGCTGACGAATTTAAGCTACGAATAACCTGCTTTATAACTCATTTTTTCATGAGAGGACTCTATTTGCCTTCATTTAAAGACATAAAATTTTTTACTTTGAATTTTTTATTTGATTATATAAATCTTTTTCTTCATCAACATTTCACTACATTTCTCTTTTATGTTGAAAATAGATAATAAAATATGATCTAAAATATTGATAATCTTTTTTACCTTTAACTCAAACAACTCCAAGTTTAAGCACTGGATCCAGCAATTACTATCTTGAATTCATGTTTTTATGTGCTCGGTTTTAGCCTTCTCATTATGGTCGGTTTTGTACTGTTCTTTTATTTCCAAGGGTTTTTTTCTTTCTGTTTGCTCGGTTTTAGACTTCTAGTTATAGGATTACCAGTAGATCGTTTAATGTCTGTGCTGTTTCCAAAATTGTTTGAAAATTAGGTTCTCAGTTGTAGAGCTATGGATGTTAGGCTGCATTTGGTAGTGTCTGTGGATTTAGTAGTTTGATTTTCATGTTATGGTGCATTTAGTGGCGTCCGAAAATATAAATTAATCGTTGTTTAGTGAATCCAGCAAGGGATTTAGCACTTCATATTTTATGTTTCGGGGGCCATTAAATTTGTTTTAGCTTCTACTTTGTTTTAAATTAACCTATTTGTTTACTGTAAGTTCAATATTTTTGGTTTTGTTTTGGGTATTAACAAGGGTTTTACTATGTTAAATGCAACTAGTCCTGGCACTTTTGTGGCTAACACACCTGGTACACTCTCTTCGCTAGAAATGTGAATTTGGCTTTCTATTAAAGTAATTGTTATATAAATATTTAGTCACTACAAGTCTGCAAGTATGGCTACTAGTCCTACTACCGCTCTTCTAGTTGTCCTCTGTCCGATAGGAAATTATTTTCAAAGATAAGGATTTTTCGTTTTTTTTTTTTAAATTCAGTAATTATTAGCCGATAGACTATATATAGAGAGAACTTTCTGTCTGAAACTAAGTTTCATGTCCAAAATGTCCTCCACCACTTAGATTACTGCATAAGATCTAGTGGCCAATAGATTCACCTAATAATATAAGATACATTTTTCCATATACCCATTTGATATACTACCATCTCCATCCCATGAACTATAACAACTTTCACTACCTTGAGGACATAGTGTGACCTCAGATAAGCATGCATCAATGGGACCTGCTAACCTCTAAGGTCTATTTATATTTGTTGGAAGGAAAATGTATCAAGTGTTTTTGCATATTCATTCATATTTTTATTCTTTTACATTTGTTTTCAGTTTTGTTTGAGATTAGAAGTCTCAATTTAAATCATCTTTGTGTTTTTAAGGTTGAACTATCAATCTCCATGATGTTACAGAAGTGGCCTCTATGTTCAAATAAGAATGTTCACACATAAAAGAGATTGTAGGAAGATCCATAGTTGAAGTTGAAAAAAATTAAATATTATGCATTTAATTAGTTAAAGAGATTGACACTTTTACATACCAATTTTGGGCAATTCCTTCTCGGCTAAGATAGGAGGGCAAGGGCCAAACCCCGTGAACAAAAATATTATCGATAGGATGCTATGATATTGTCTAGAATCTAGATTACATGTTGTCTCTTTGAATATCACAACTAACCCTTTTTGTTTTACATATGTGGAACTATCCTTTCTTGAGGACCATGTCTACATTTTTTTTCCATGTTATTCATTTGGGTTCCCATTTTGCAGTAATCCCAGGCGTTCATATTAGGGATCGCCCTAGAGTCTCGGTGTATATCATTCTCTCAGTTCTTCCATGATTATTTTTCTTCCTACATAGCCTGGTATTCAAAGACCTATTTAAGGATGCCACTAAGCACACTTGTGGTATCCAAAAGATTGACAATTCAATTTTTCAATGTGGATTTAGTTGTAAGAATACTACTAGTCAAAAAAGAGCCACCACACTATGTCCATAATGGTTGAAGGGAAGAAGGTTCCTCTATATGAAACAAGTGGGGGCCTGAGTAATTTTGATGCATTTGGTGGAATTTCTTTGGAACTTGTATTTAACATATGATCAAGGGATTATGTACTAAGTAAACTAGTTAACCCTAAGTTCCAAAAAGACATACAATTATTACAATGGTATATATTTCTCTTAAGAACAACTATGGCTCAACAATTTCTATTATTCATTTGTTCTATTTCATAAATCTATATATAGTGGCAAGCCATGAATTCCATGCAATTGCTCTTATCACTTATTCAAGAACATGGCAAAGTTATATAATTCATTTGTACTTCCTACTATTTGTGTTTGATTGTGTTTAGGTTTTAATTTTATAACAATTTAGTTAATATTTTATTTGTTAATTTTATTTATTGCATATGGATGCCCATCATATTACCTTACCAATAGCTTCCATTACCTATATTTGTAGCTCATGGTCAACATTATGCAAAATATGAAAGCATAACAAGATGTGGTATATGTTTTAGAAAATACCTTAAAAGAAAGAAAATGTAAAATAAATGGAATGTGGAAACATAGGCAAGCCACATGAACTATTTCATAAAATACCTCAAAAGAATGTCATACACACACACACACACACAATTGACCAAGTGTACCATTTATAATATTTTTTTCTACCCACAAATTAAAACTTAGCATAACTAGTTGGAAAATAAACAAGAGAATCTTTGCATCAATTTGCTCATCCTATAGATTTTGGGAATGATGTTGTAGATAGATTTTTTACATTACAAATTTTAATGGGAATTCCCAATTACTATAACTTGTACATTTACTACAAGGAAGGAAACTAATTCATTTGATGCAAGCAAATGTAATAAGGAAAAATGATATTGTTTCTCTCAAGGTGAGGGGAAAGATAGAATGTGACATTTGTAGCTCCCAATCTAGTAAAATTGTCTCTAATTTCCTTATATTTGAAATTATTATATGAAATTTAACTTGTGTTGGTATTCTCTATTTTCATGGAAAAATTTTTTTAATGTCACTATTATTCTAAATATCTGGAAAATCATTTCTCTATATGTTGCTCTAACACACATAGTCCATGTCCTTCACTAGTGGTATTTGACCTAGATCACTAAAGAGGATTACTAAAGATACACCAGATAGAATTTGATTATGATTAGGAAATTATTCACATTACTTCTTGGCAATGCATTCCAACAACCTTGGATTCATTAATACCATGTCATCACTTATAGAATAAATTACACATTCTCCTAAAATGTTTCTAGTGTTTTCTCTCATAGAGGATTTATCTCTTTTACTAGAATGTGAAGAGACTAAAGTATAGAGGATGCATGTATGTTGAATGCTACAACTCCTATTGGTGTAGGCCATAACAATGATGATCTATCATGTCATAATACTAGTGAATGGGATGATTTGATAATATTTATCAATTGAAATTTCCTAGTGCATATATTTCCTTGTATGATTAATTTAAGCAATACTTGTATTTTTATACTATCTAAGTTATAATTATATCCAAGGCTTTATATTTCATAGTAGATTATAAAGTTTATAATTTTGGGCACCCTATTCCAACATGTGGGAGGTAGTATGTTAAACAATTTGAGTCAATGAATTATAACATTGAAAGTTGTGCCATAAGAATCATTAAATGGTTGATGAAACCCAATTATGTTTAAATCCCATGCTATCCAAGCATGTTATGCTCATTTATTTGAATAGGTAAACCTAGGTACAATGCTAATAAGAATTTCCATTATTCAAAATTATTTTGGTGTGCCTAATATTCTCTATAATAGGAAGAGTCAAAATGATTCTTAAAAATATAAAGGAACACTAGGATTCATCCATAAATCTCCTAGCTAATAATTAATCTAAAATCAAAATGGTCAAAAACCATATCTTTATGATGAAACCAAACAAATCAACACAATATTTCATTTGATTAATATGATTTGAAAGATGCTAGTGTATAACTCAAATATTTTCCAATTGTATATCAACTAGCATATATTCATAACAAAGAGCTTGAAAAAGAGAAGCTTTATGAATTTAGGGGAATGATATGTTTAATTATAATCAATTTAGATTAAAATAGAGGAATGTAAAAATGCATCATTAAAAATTATTCATTCTAATTTTTCAAGAAAAATCTAAGAAGCAATGGTTTATAAATCATCTGGTTTCAAACTATCCATTCTTTAATCTATTATGATATTATTACATATTTAGCTATTCTTACATATTCATATGCTAATTGAAACACCTTATAACTTTCATATATTAGTAAGGATTGGACTATCATATTTTATGATGCTTACTATATTTTTGGTGTTATAAGCTAGTGGGATAAAATATCACTATCCAAGTAGTATAAGGTCGAGAGACTATATTGAGCTAAAAATATGAGGGATGAGAAGGTAGAAGAGAGTAGTGGGATTTAACTGACCCTATTTCTTTAAATTTATATTTTATGATTTTGGAAGGTGATTATTGAATTGATTGATTCAAAATTATCTAGAGACGAAGAGACACACATTCATGTTTGGAACTAAGCTCATGCCATATAGTAGGCGGAGAAAGGAAAAGTATTTGTGTGGGGTGTAAACATCTTAGCTCTTATCTATCATGATATTTAGTATATTGATTGGTGTACACCCTTATTATTTAGTTACCTATCTATGATCATGTTCTATATTCTTTAACACATCTAACCATACCAATGGGTCACACTTATCTTATATGATTCAATTTCTATGTCTATGAGATGGCATAGAACAAATATTTTCTTATGTTTTCACATGACTTATGAAAACTCTAAAAGAAAAAATTGTATGATTTCTAATAAATACATAGATATTGTAGGGATATGGGCAAGGGATTATGTAGTATGATCCTTTTATAAGGGAAGAACAACCTTATAGTCTAACATGGAGAAATAGAGATTCACCTAGTTGAGTTTCAAACTATCCATTCTTTGTGGATTATGTTTACCTCAAGCTATGATTTCAAATATGTCAATTTCAATTATTTGTGCAAATAATGCATGTAATGCATGAAAGATGCTACAATATCAGTTTCAAATAATGCATGTAATCAATATTTATCTGGATTTTATGTGATAAGTGAGATTTTGGAAGATTTTACCATTAAATGGAAGTTGTTTTACCATTAACATATGGGTAGCTAAAACTTGTTTCAGGAACAATTCCCTCATAACTGATTTTACCCTAAATATCTACCATAAATATATTGGTTCAATATAGATGTTGGAAGAAATTTTTGAATCTCCTGGTTTAGAGGAAAGTTGATTATGTATTTTCTTTACTTC
>VDFB02065841.1:0-23008 GCA_007258455.2 Sequoia sempervirens
CACACATTAAATGGCGCTCACCGTGGGGCCTTGCCCCATTTTTAACATTTATCTACAGGTTTTCTGACAGGATTTCGCGTTCTGAAATTCGGCTTTCAGACAAAAATTCTCATTTTAGAGAATCCAAGGGTTTTCTGTATTGCATACAAGGGTTTATGTAGTGCATACAAGGCTTTTAATGGTGTTTTTTTGCAGGTTTTATTGACTTTGTTTTGCAGATCTGCCAATTTTTGGACAAAACCGTAGGTTTTACAAAGTTCTTCATATCTTCTACACAGCTACGAATTTTTTTACAAAACTTTGAAAATCATTACAAGAGGCTACAGTAAAAAAATCAAGGGTTTATGATCCATTTTGTGGAAGTTATTTTGATTTTAATTATTTTCATAAATATAACTTTTTGGACGTAAATCGATGAATTTTTCAAATTTTTTTACATTTTTGGAAATCTCATGAAATTCTAATAAGGGTCTATGTTTTACAGATTTAGTTTGGAGGTCAAATATAATGCGAAAAAAATTCAATCTTCGTTTTCTATATGGTTTTCATAAATCCGCGTTTCTGAGAGAAAAACAGGGAATTTTTCTTACTTCTTTACATTTTTGGAAAGCTCTCAGAAAATTAGCAGGGGTCTCTTCTTTGATTTTTCTTTTTTCAGATCAAAAAAATCATCAAATACTAAAATCTAATTCGGCTATGTCAAAAGTATCTGAAATTGAAATTTTCTGATGAACTTGTCTTTTTCTTTTCTTTGGCTGCATTATAATATTATTTTTTCATCTTGTAGGTGATCATAAGGAGTTCTGGTAGCAGCAATATCACTCACAACAAAAATTTGGAAAGCGAAAATAACCAGGTGCACTTGTTTCATCCTTCATCTCTTAATCTTGTTTGTCACATCTTTCAATTTGGGACATAAAATAAAATCTTGTTTGATCACATCATTGCAATTGGTTTAAAAAAAATCTTGTCTTCAATCACATTTCAAAAATTGGGTCTAAAATTAATCATTGTCTTCCATCACATCTTGATTTGGGATCTAAAAAGAACGAGTGCTTCATTGTTTTCTTCTAAACATTTCAATTTTCTAAAGGGAAATTAATCAATGTGAGCGTGAATCAAGTGTGTGTGTCTTCCAAAACACCTCACTTGGTTCGCTTTTGTCATACCCTTTTTAGGAGGCCTGCTTGGAGCACACACCCCTCCAAGGGACGACCTCAATCAAAGTGTGAATCGAAAGATACGCTTTTTTGGAAGTTGGAATCTTGTCACTCTGAGCTAAGCCCCAAAGAACTTTATACCTTTGGGAAGTGAAGGTGAAGGGTGGGTTACCCCTTTCTCCTAGCTTATTGGCAGAATTTTTCCTTCAAATCATTCCTTAATCAACCTTGTGCAAACTAGCTTGAGACTTAATTGGCCATACCCCACTTGACTAGTCATAGGGCTTGTTGATGTGTCTTTCATGTGTGCTTGTTTAATAATCATTATGACATTATTCAAATTTCAAAATTCAAACTTGCTTATGTGTCTTGCGTGAGTAATTTATAGTTGTATATGTGTAATTCATTTAAACATTGTCCAATCAAGCTAAAAACCAAACACATAAAGTCACTCTACACATTCTTCCAACACATTCATATCCAATCATCATCAACCCTAATCAATCCAAGTCTTCCAATCTAATCATTCCACATCATCACCATTACCACTTGTCAAAATGGTCATAATCATAAACAAGCCCAATCCTAAACCTAAGCCCGAGATCATAATTCAAGGAGTCCCTTTCTATAGTCCAAATAATGAAACAAAACCAAAACCTAAAATCAGACTTCGAGGGGCTTCTCCTTCCACCTCATACCAATCTAATCCATCCACTTCTTCATGTGTCAGTACCACATCAACCTATCAATCCACATCACGATAAACACATGTGAATTTAAGTCCACCTAGGCCACAAAATCAAGAGCCTTTAAGTTCTAATGCAACCATTCACAAGGGGAACACTAATATAGGTTATGTACTCTCAAAGTATATCATACCACTATATAGTAAAAATAAAAATCCTAAGCCAACGCCTTCCACCCCTACACCTCCAAAGGATGTGACCCAAGGGCTACAAGCAAGGAATCAAACATCGCCATGTCATTCAACTCATACTCTTGAACATACAAAAGAGTCCTCAAACGCCATGCCAAGTCCTTCAAGTCAACCATGTCATCCACAACCCCTTGATCCAATTCAAGAGTCTCCCTTCACAAGGCCAAGTCACCCTCTATCATGCTCCTATGTTGTTGACCATCAAGAATACGACAAGTCTCTCCATGAGTCATCCCCTTCCACCTCCATTCCAATAAGTCATGAGGTATTTCAAGAGGACAATCCTAAACATGTGGAAACATTACCCCCTCATCCACATAAAGATCAACACCCTCCCAATGATTCCATTGATAACATACCTAATATTGTTCATGATCAACCTTCCATCTTTGATCAAGACCCCTTTTATGATCAAGAAGACCATGATGATCCTCTTAGCCAACTTTATGCATTCCATGGTCAAGAGCTTTCCACCTCACCCATCCATGATGCACAAATATCCACTTCCCTTGATGAGACATATGCCTCCCAAGCACACATAGAAGATCCGTAAATGCATTGGATCTAAGTGAACACAATGCAATCAAGATCCTAATGATCCTCCATCACCCACTATCAGCCCCCATTGCAAGTCCTCCATCATATCTGATGAATTAGCCCATCCTCATTCGTAGATGTTCCTCCGCTTAGAACGGCAAAACCATTATCTTCCCTTGGCTCATCTTCCTCCATCCAATGGGAACTCATGTCTAATTAATTTTTTCACTGGTCTCATTTGTCCGTTGCACACTCCAAAACGCTTGAACCACCAAGATGGAGTCTAGACCCAGCTACTTCCAAGACAAAGATCAATTTTTTTTAGATCCGTCCATGTCAAAATTCGAAGCTCTTATGGCCTTGGACCTACACCCCAAGGAAAACAACCTAAATATGTTGGTACTTCCTCCATGCATCCTAAGTCCACTTTCCATCATAAAGCCTATCGTATCCCTAAAACATATGTTGCCACCCCCCCTCCATCATCCTTTTCTAGATAATGTCAAAGCGTAGTGACCATACACCTTCCACCCCATCAAATTTTCCACCATTACAGCACCCAACTCCTACAATATCCACCATCCAACTTTACCTCCGCTTCTCCAACACCCTAATATCCCCATTATCCGAATCCCCTTATCCCTCCATCCGCCAAATGCCCTAACATTCCTAATCATGACCAACAAATGCCCACATTGTATAAACGTAGGAAGCTTCCACCCATTCCACCATACCCATGGGATTCAAAGAAGCAAGAATTTCAATGCCTCTACCTATAAGTCAAAATCCTAAGGAGGTTCTCATGCCTTGGGACATCAGCTAAGATTCAAATCAAAATGCATCCAAAAAAGTATATAAGCCCATACCTCCAAAAGTAAAGACCAAAACTAAAATGGTTTGGGTACCTAAGAAAAAAAAAAGCAAGTTAAATGAGGCATCCACATCACAAAAATCCCAACCATCTACTTCCACCCCAGATTCTCATTCCATTCAAAAATCTCAAATTCCTAAAACCCACAAGAAAAATAAAAATAATAAAAATACTAAGTATATGTGGGTACCTAAAACACTTCATCCACCACCTCCTAAGCAAACATCTTCATTGCTTCCTACACCTCATCCACATCAAAAGCTTCAACGTTTATTATAGTGTGTGCAACCATTGGTCATGGTTCCCTTCAATTTCACAACAATTCCACACCTCCATCTCCCCATCCTTCAACTACTATCCTACATATCTTCCCAACCACCTTCCTATGGTCCATGCTTTTGCATAAACCTATCATCCTCCCTACATAATCCACATCATCATCCACTATTCCCCATCCATTCTTACATAAGCCTTTCATAATCCACCATCTACCTAATCCATCCCTTCCATGTCATCCCTTACCAACATCTATGAACACTTGACATGGTCCATGCAATGACATTCATATCTAGTGGGACTATCACCTTTCATGCAACTAGACACTTGATTCCATCCTATCCATATTCCCCTTCTCCTATCCAAAAGCCAAAAAAAAAAAAAAAAGAAAAAAAAAAAAAAAAACAAAAGTAAAGAAATTCCCAGATCCAGCGGTGAAAACACGGTAGCAGGCACGCTTGGATAAGTACCATGATGAAAACCTAGCAAATAGGCATCATCGTGAGTTGATCTTCTATGTCACTTACACTTGGGGGCACAATGTCTTATCCTCCAACCTATCAATTTTCATGTCATATCATTTCCATCCTACCTACCATCTTTAGCCATCATACATACCTATTATATTTGAGTCCATTCATCCACCCTTCTTCTTTTGATCTTGATGAAGATATAGGGGCAAAATGTTGAAACATGTTTTTTGGATATCTTTTGATATACCTCATCCTTCCAAACAAGCCTATTATTATCCTATTGCCATAAGCTTTGTCATGAAAATCCTAAGTCTTGTACCTAGAATGGGGCATGTTATTCCTATGCAACATAGTCTTTGGAAATCACATCCTTGCTCTCTTATGATGCATACATCCATTTCATTCACTATGACTTATCCTTTCCATCCATCCATATATCTTTTATCCCTTATTCCATCACCCACCCTTTCATCCATCAATCCCCTTTATCTCCTTGCACCTAGACTTGGTTTTCCCCTTGTCATTGGTACCTAGCACAAAGGCTACTCAAATTTTCATCCTTTGACACCTCCAAATAATCTCAAAAATCCAAAAAAATCAAAACATCTCAAAACTCCAAAAAAATCAGAACATCTCAAAACTCCAAAAAAATTAAAACATTTCAAAAATACAAAAAAATTAGAAAAAGTCTTGAAGAAATACAAAAAAATCAGAAAAAGTCCTAAAGAAATACAAAAAATCAGAAAAAGTCCTAAAAAAATGCAAAAAAAATCAAATATCCAACAAAAATCCAAGCAATAAAATCATTCCAAACACATGAATTCTTCTATCCAATCATTCAACCATTCCACCAAATCAATCATCTTCATCAAAACCATTGCAACCAATCCACTCAATCACAATCATTCCAATCAAATCAATTCTTCAATTCAATCAATCGATTATCTAATCAAATCACTTCAACCTAAATCATTCCAATCACATCAATTCTTCTATTCAATTCATCGCATCCTATCATCCAATCAATAATCATATCATTACAAACAGTTTCTTAAAATCAATCAAATCATCTTCAATCATTTCGAGCAATAATCCAAATGCAAGTCAATCCTTAATCCATACCAATCAAGTCAATCAATCTTGTCAAATTATCCAATCACATCCTTTGGTCTTGACCCTAATCTTGTCATAAACCAAATCAACCAATCAACCAATCAATTATCATCATCCTTGTGTTGCTCTAGGGATATATCGCTTCCCAACAATGACAACACTATCAACATCATCAATCAATCAATCAATCAACGGTTTACAGCTTGACAAGGGCAATACCTTGTTTGTTTTTGTATCATTTGTGCATGCTTGCTTGCTTGCTTGTGTGTGTTGGAATATCTTTTTGCATTATCCTTTGCATCTAAGGTCACATAATACCTTTTTGTGCATTAGGACTTTAAGGCTCTAAGTTTACTTCCTCATACATCTGGACAAGGTTGTATTCCGCTGGGGCATGAGACACATCGTCACCTTGGTCCTTATACCCTGGTGCATAACGTCTAGTGCTATATCAAACATCATGGTTGCTCACTTTCATTGCAGCATAGCGCATCCTTTCATCTCCTTCATCCACATTCTCTCTTGCATCATTCAACTTATCCCTTCTTTATCATTTCATTTCATTTCGAGAGAATACCTGTGTTTGTCCAACCCACCTATCCTCTCGAGGGGGCATCATCAATATCAAAAATCAGAAACATATCAAGGGAAATTTTTTTTTTAATTTTCTTTGAAGCAATGCATTTCACGCATCACTTCAAAGAGGGGCAAAATGTATACGCATAAAAATGGTCATGTCTATAATCCTGGCAATTAATTAAATATTTATTATTTAATTAATCTAAAAATCCTCTACATATGATTAAATTTAATTAATTTAATTATATTGTTCATTCATCTTATTCTTCTTTCATAATTAAATAAATTTATTTTATTTAATTATTTCCATGGAATCCACTTAATTAATTAAATAAATGCATTTTATTTATTTAAATTAATTATCATTGTTTAAATTTAAATTAAATCTTTTTAATTTAATTAAAATTTAAATACCTCCTTTTCTTCTATTTAATTTTCTTCTTCTAATTAATTAAATGTTTCATTTAATTAATTTCATAAAAGTGATTTAATTAAATAAATCTTATTTAATTAAAAATATCTTATGCTTTCTTTCTAAATCAGAATTATTTTTACGATTGTGGAATCTTCTCATATCATAATTAAATGTTTATTTAATTATGAGATCTTCTTTTTCAATAAAACTGATTAAAGCTCTTTTCTTATCACCAACTTTCTTCTGCTTTTAAAAGCTTAATTAAATATTTTATTTAATTAAGAAAAGTTGAATATCCTCCACAAATAAATAATTGATTTTTTTAATTAATTATTTATTAGCTTTTAAATCTTTCTTTTATTCTTTTAAAGAAAGATGATTTCTTATCTTCTTATCTTTTCATCTTCCATAAAAAATAGAAAAATCTTGTTTTTAGGTTTCTTCTATTTTCTCCTTCAGTTTCATCCATCTTCAACCGTTTGATCTGTCAAGAATTATCATAGCCATTGATCATATCAGCCAATCAGAAGCTTTTGAAAACTTTGTAAATACAACCTCTCACAATTCATTTAGGGGGTTGATTCTTTAGTATCCTCACTCTGTCAAAATCATTCTGGAATCTTCCATCTTTCATCCATCATTCTCCTTTTTCGAATCTTCACTATATCGTTATGCTGCTGAAGTGAGCAACCAACATTTCTCAAAATCTCGTTCTTTAGGAAGACAGTTTGTTGAGCCTAGCCTACAATCTAAGAACACAAAGCTGGAATCAAAAAAAACACTAAAGATAGAGGACGATAGGACGACAATGGAAGCAAGATATTGAGTTTGCGTCTCTTTCCTTTTATATTCTGTTCTATTATAATGTCTTATTGGTGTGTTTGAATATTTGTTTCAATTCATTTACGCATCTATTTTTCATACACACATCACCCATCAAGTTTGGAAATTATGATTTTTTCTTTGGAGCTCTCTAAAAAAATGTCACCAATTCCCTACTCAGAGTGTCGTGGATATCGGATTCGAACCTTCAGACAACCAGCAAATGTGGGACCCCTCATATGTAGTTGAAAACCATCTTTTGAAATTTTGATTTTCACACATTTTTTAGGCATTTAATGTTTAATTTTCAAATGCGTCACTTTCAAATGAATGCATATGTGTACGTGATCAACGATCTGATTGTGGAATGATGGATATGCAAAATCACATCCAGGGTGGTTTAGGCATTTAGATTAGATGATCGCATTTGAATTATGCTACTTCACACTTTGCATTTCTGCATCACATGTGTTAGGGATAGTAGCGCATATTAATTTTTGCATCACATATGTGATTGTGCTACACATTTTCTTGCCTACTAGTGGTTGTTTGAAAATGTACCGCATTTGTAAAATGTGATGCATATGCATGAATGATTGGGCATGTTTTGTATTTTGACACAACTGAATTATTGTAACACATTTGCATTATGATATGATGCATTTGTAGTTTTGAGACGCATTTGATATTTGGAATGACGCATGTGCAATTTTACAATGCATTTGATACAAAATGACGCATTTTTCTATCAATTTTTTTTGAAATTTTGGGCTGTAAAAAGTTGTTTGTTTTTATGACACAAGATATGAATTATGCCATTGCAGGTTGTTTTGGATCCAATTTACAAAAGGGAGTTGAGGCCATTGACATTTGAGTTTCTAGATCAGTTGTGGAGTGGCAAGAAATGATTCCTATGACACTGAGGTTTGCATCATGTTACCTTCATGCCCACTATTCGAGAAAATTGAGGTTTGTTGACTGCGCTCTTCGAGCATTGGCATTCTAAGATGTCTTATTTTCATTTTCCTATAGGAGAGGCTAGTGTTGCCTTAGAGGACGTTTATAGGATTTTGAGGTTGCCTACTAGGGGTGTGAGAGTCATGTATGATACCCAGAGAGCTTTTAGTGAGATGTGTCAATATTATCCGCATTATGATATTAGGCAACTGGGCATAGATCACTATGAGATTAGATGGGATGTCTTGGCCGATACATATGATTGGATAGATTGTTTGTTATGCACATTGATCGGGGGGATAGTTCTACTTGACTGTTGAGGTCATGGATTTTTAGTGGGATGGGGTGAGATGTTAGTTGGTATGTTGGAGAGAAAGGTCATGTATGCACGGGGCCCTTGTTTGCTTGCCATGTTATATTTTCATTTGCATGATATAGCCTATAGGGAGGCGCAGTCGATGAGCTATGGTACCAGGTTGCTTATGGTATGGGCATGGGAACACATTGCTATATTTTTCCCACCTATTACAGCTGAGTTAGATCAGAGAGCTCCTTATGCCTTTTGATATGTGGGGGCTAATACCCAATCACATGTAGGAGATATTGGTTATTATAGACATGCTATTGATACCATGGTATAGTTCATCTAGAGGCCATACATGGATTGTTCTCAGTGGTTGGATGAGGATCGACACCTACCCTACTACATAAAAATGAAATACTTGATTGGGAGGACAATTTATCATGCTCATATCATTGAGAGACATCTACAAGATAGGGTTTTGAGACAGTTTGGTGAAGTTCAGGATGAGCCACAGGGCCAAGATGAGTTTGCTTGTTCTTCTAGGGAGGTACCTCTATGGGGGCCAAAGATTCCTATTGCGACTGCCAAGGTTGACATTGATGCATTACAACCCGTTCAGTGGGGATGGAGATGTGGAGTGGTTGATCTAGGGATGACAGATGCATATGATACTTGGTGGGCGAGTCACATGCCAGTTCCCTTTACTAATCTAGAGTAGGATGCACTTGTGGAGAGGCGTGGAACAGGACCTCGGGGTAGATGGGGTGGTAGAGGTAGAGGTTGTGATGGTAGAGGTGGCAACGGTGGGAGAGGAGGAGGTTAGAGGGGTGGTGGTAGGGGACAATGAGGTCACAGAGGCCAAGGCCCACATTTGTCACCCATATGGGAGGATGAGGAAGAGGGCGAGGATGTGCCCATGCTAGAGATTGGTGGAGGAGAGGAGGATGTTGGTGGTGGGGCTGGTGGAGAGGAGCATGTAGTAGAGGAGGATATTGGAGGGGAGCATGCTGAGGAGGAAGTAGTTGGAGGGGAGGAGGAGATGGATGCCCTTGATATGCTTGCTAGATACCAGGATGATGATGAGGAGGAGGAGATGAGAGATGAGGAGAGGGAGCTCTGAGACAAGATCATGGAGGATTGGGATATGGAGGTGGGGATCAGCTACGACAGGAGGATACAGGTCTTGTCGATCAACAGGTAGCTGATTTACAAGTGAGAGTAGAGTCTCTGGAGGAGCGGATGAGAGCATTGACAATAGAGAGGGACTCAATACTGATGGAGAGGGACAAAGCATACTTGGATAGGGACCAAACCATAGCTCAAAGATATGAGGCCAAACAGAGATTTACAGAGTCTACAACTCTTTGCACTAGGCCAGCTACTACTTTCACTTGTGAGTTAGTCAGAGCTAGTGATAGGGAGAGATATTACAGGGACCTATATAATCAAGAGGTTCCTCTTGAGAGACGGGCTCCCAGTTATTCATAGGCTCACATCAGTAGGTCATAGAGCAGGACACATAGTAGGACTCAAAGCATAGAGGGGGTCGTAGGACCTCACAAGACATGACCATATGATAGGCCCCATTCTGCAGAATGATCATCAATGTCTCGCCATCAGTCACCTCCACATTCTCCACATGGGAGTAGTGGGAGTTCTAGCTAGGGACATGTTCTAAAATTTATTTATGGACATTGTATTTTGATCATAGAGCCTACGAGCTTCATTTTGATAGATACATTATGACATTGTGATGTGATGCTTTTTGAGTGATATATATATATTATTTTGGTGGCGATTCATATGATATGCGATTCTTACATGATTATACAGTGTTCTATTTATGCATGTGTTCTATATGATATGCATATGTTATGGATGATAATGTTTACATTATGATGTTGATGCAACTTTATGATGTTATGTTGATTCTATATGGTGATGTACATGTTATGGATGACAATGTATACATGATGATGTTTTATGTGGCTTATGATATGATATTGATTATGTATGATAATGTATGGTATTTATAAATTTCATGTATGGATTCTATGTTCATGATAATGAGATGCAATGTGCTGTATGTATTTACAATACTATCTACATGTATGTTTTGTGATAAAATGCTATGGAAATTATGATGATTAATGGATGATATGTCATGGATTCCTCAATGCTATGGATGGCTATATTTTTGTTTTTTCAAATGCAACATATATGTATGATATTTCTAACATGAATGCATAAGCAGGATGGTTTATATTTTTGTGTCATAGGACTCCTCCATAATGCAAGAAAGAAGAAAAGTTAGCATGAAAAAGATGATTAATAAAAGACATGAATGTTAGTATTAGCAATTTCGATGGTTTTCCGAAACACAATAGGCCTTGAATTAAATCATCATTGGGCAGTAACTAATACAAATGGAGACAAACACCATGATATGAGATAGACCAAGGTGTGCAAGATCATCCACTTGCTAGAAATAGATAGTCATAGAAAATGATTGTCCTAACTCATACTAAGGGAAAAGTTGCCCCAGTCTTTTTGTCAAGACAAACCACAAACAACAAACAAATAAAAGATGGGTTATGAGATGTCATCGCTCCTCTAAATCCTTCATGGGACATCCTTGAGGAAACTAGTAACATGACTCAAAAATCAAAGCCAAAAGACAGTTGACAAACAACAGTCAAAGAAAAGAGAGTCCTGATACATCGTTGCTTCTCTAAATCCTTCATGGGACATCCTTGAGAAAGCTAGTAATGGGACTCCAAGATCAAATCAAATGAAAAGATAAGCTAAACAAGCCACAAAATGAATAGCCAATAAAAAAATATTTGCTAAAACTTGATCTGTTTGCTTTGATTGTTTAGATTGAGTACATGATTGATTGATAAGGCCTGATTTCAAGAAGGAAACATACCGTATTAGACGTTGAGTTTGGTTTTGATTTTATGACTATTTGTTTAAGGCATGACAAAGCCTAGTTTCAGAAAGACATGTACCATATAAGATGTTGAGTTTGATGTCGTTGATGTGACATCCCGTGTATGGCTATGATGATTGTTTTCCTGTGCCTATATTCAGGAAGGACTCATCCTGTATAAGACATAGGTTGATTTTTTTTGATGATTTCTATTCTCAAGAAGGACACATCCTATAGCAGACATAAGTTGATTGTTTTGGTTGTTGATTTGGCAATTTGTTTGATTGACTTAATGACATTGTTGACTTGTTCATCTTGTTGATGTGTGACTTGATGAAATGCGCTGAAAATTGATTATTTTTGATGACGAACCCTAAAGGACTGACCTAATGCAGCCTTGGGGGTTCATTGATTGATGGCCTTTCCTACGTTATACATGTAGAGACCTCGTAGTTTAGCTAGACTTTGACTGACAAGACTGGCTAAAAAAGGCTTGATTTGTGTGAAGATATCTAACATGTGTGGTAGTGTATATGATGAACCCTAATGGACTGACCTAGTGCGGCCTCAGGGGCTCATCGATTGATGGTCTTGCCTACGTTATACACGCAAAGACCTCATAGTTTGACACAACCAATGGCCTTGTCATATAGACAAATGGATTAAGTCATGATTTTATACAGACAAACCTAAAAGGATTGACCTAATGCCTTGGGGGCACATCGACAGATGGCCTTTCCTATGTCCAATGACAGAGGCAACCTAGTTCAACAAATGATAAAGACTGACAAATGTGATTGACTCTGACTCTACTTTTGGATTTTTGACATGTTTTGATTTTTTTGTCTTTTTGATGTTTTTGGATTTTTTCAAGACATTTTGTGATGTTTTTTGGTTTATTTTCAAGACATTTTGTGATGTTTTTGGATTTTTTCAATGGTTTTATGTCCTCAAAAGAACCAATGTAAGAACCAAATGACGTAAGTCAAGTGCCTACCCCCAGTCGGGTATGAGACCAATTTATTACGAATAGGTAGGAAGGGGAATGCGAAGTGTGCTCAATGTCAATCATTCCAAGTTATGGAAAGGACAACCATTTATTATGAGTTGCATGTACATGCGATGGATGGGAAAGATATGTAATATGTATAGGGAATTCATATTGAAATGATGGTAGACAAAGGAGCAAAGTTGACTACACACGGTCCCTGTTTTCCAGGTTTTCACCATGGTACTTATCCAAAGTGCCACTGAAGTGGTTTTCACTATTGGAAGACTTATTTCTCTTTACTATTTTCTTTATTTTTTGATTTTTTTTTTATGTTACCAAGACACCTGGTTTCCAGGTTTTCACCTAGGTAATGATTTTTTTGATTTTGATGATTAAGACAAGGCTCTTAGAAGCTATGGGTGTAACTTCTTTAGATGAAGGCTATTGATTGGTGTTGATAATGGTTCCCCTTCAGGAGTAGAGAGTTGGTATGCTCCTGATCCAAAGGATTTTGTGACAATGTAAGGTACTAACCAGTTTGGTTCAAACTTTCCTAGTTTCTCCCTTTCTACTTGATTCTTTGGATTTTCCATTAAGACCAAGTCACCAATGTCAAAATTTCTATTCAAGACTTTCCTATTGTAGTTGCGATGAAGATGATTTTGATATGCATGGAGATGATCTAATTCCTTATTTCTTCGTTCGTCTAGGAAGTCTAGCTCATGTAGTCTTGACACACAGTACTCTTCATCGTCAATATTCCCTTTCAAAGATATCCTTAGGGAAGAAATCTCAACCTCAATAGGCAAGATGGCCTCGAACCAAAAACCAAGGAATATGGAGTAGCATTAGTGGGAGTACAGATGCTTGTGCAGTAAGCCCATGAGGATGGGTTAAGCTATAAATTCCAATCATGACCAACACCATTGACAGTCTTTTTGAGGATTCTGATGATTGTTTTGTTAGATGCCTCAGCTTGGCTGTTACCTTGTCGGTAATATGGGGTGGAAAAATGGTGCTGGATATGGAATTATTCACAGAGATGACAAAATTGTTGGTTCTTAAATGGGCAATCATTATCTATGATTATGGACTCTGGGACACCATACCGACAGATGATATAGTTAAGAATAAACTTAGAAATCTATGTGGCGGTGATGTAGGTCATATGAATAGCTTCAATCCACTTGGTAAAGTACTCAGTGGCAGTAATAATGAACTTATGGCTGTTGGAGGACATAGGATGTATCTTTCCTATGAGATCAAGTCCCCATTAGGCAAAGGGCCATGGTGATGTTATTGGATAGAACTCCTATGCTAGTGCATGTATCAAGTCTTCGTGTATCTGACATTGGCGGCATATCTTGACAAAGATATATGAGTCTTTTTCCATTGTATTCCAATAATAACCTAGTCTCATAATCTTCTTGGCTAAGATAGGACCACTAGAATGGGATCCACATATAACCTCGTGTACCCCATGCAAGGTCACTTGTGCTTCTTTAGTATCAAGACATATCAATAGGGTGTTTTCTAGGGCATGTCTATAAAGGGTATCTCCAATGATGGTGTATTTGGCTGCCTTACAAGTAAATGTCCTATGTTGGTTGTTGGAAAGGTCAGCGGGTAGGATTTTAGCACTGAGGTAGTTGTATATATCTTTATACCATGGGGAGTTGGGAGCAATGATTTCACACACCATCTTTGAATCTAGGATCATAGGTAGGGACCAAAAGTTGTTCTACCAAAAACTCGAATTTAGGCACGTTGCTAGGTATGTCCAAGAGTGAGGCAATAGTTTCCATGGCATTTGCTGCCCTATTTTGAATGTGAGGTATATGATGAAAAAAAATCCTATCAAAATATTGTTTGAAACTATCTGCCATTCGTTTTTATGGAGCAAGCTTTTCATTCTTGGTTCCATAGTCATCATTGACTTGTCGGATTACTAGTTGAGAATCACCATTAACTTGTAGGTGTTTGATCTTCCATTTGAATACCATGTGTAATCCTATCACAAGAGCCTCATATTCTACTATGTTATTGGTACAAGGAAAAGCAATCCTGAATGACTTAGGAATAGAGTCACCTTGTGGTGTGATAAACAATCTACTTGCCCCTGAGGCATGCTTTGTGTGGGACCCATCAAAGTATAATTTCCATGTCGTGCCCATGTCAAGAGTGAATATAAACTCATCAAGAAAATCTACAACTAGAGGATGATCTGATTGTATCGGTGCATCATCCAATTGGTCAACAATGATTTGTCCTTTTATAGCTTTCCTTTCTACATATTGGATATCATATTCACTGAGTACCATTACTCATTTGGCTAGTCATCCTATTAATGTTGCTTTCTAAGGAAATATTTCAAAGGGTCCATCTTTGCAACCAACATAATTTGGTGGTTTAACATGTAGTGCCTAAGTTTTTGAGTAGAAAAAATACTGCAAGGCAAGCACGTTCAATAGTACTGTAATTGAGCTCATAACCTACAAAAGTGTAGCTGACATAAAATACTGCCCTTTCATGACCCTCATTGTCATTTTGTGCAAGCAATGCTCCTAGTGCTGAGGTGGTGGCTGATATGTAGAGAATCAATGGTTGTCCCTAGTCAATAGGTGGAATTAACATTGGTGGTGTGAGTAGGTAATCCTTGATTAGTTGAAAAAATTCTTGGAACTTACCTATCCACACAAATGGTACTCCTTTTCTAAGTAAATGTTGGAAATGATGTGTTTTATTGGCTAATTGCACTATGAACCATCTGATATACTATAGTCTCCCTTATAGTGTCCTTAGTTGATTGAGATTAGCTAGTGAAGGCATGTCTATTATAGATTTCACTTTTGCCGGGTCCACTTCAATGCCTCGTCTAGAAATGATGTACCCTAAATTTTTTCCTGATTTTATGCCAAATACACATTTCTTTGGATTTGACCTCACTTTGTATTCTTCTAACCTTTGAAAAATATTGTCTAAGACTTGTAAATGATCAACCCTTTTCAATGATTTAGCTATCAAATCATTGACATAGTCTTCCATAAGAGTGTGTATGAGGTCATGAAAAATAGTTGTCATGGCACGTTGATATGTTTCTCTAGCATTTTTAAGTCCAAAGGGCACGACATTCTAGCAATAAGTTCCCCATGGACAAGTGAAGGTTGTCTTAGGTTAGTCTTCAGTTGTGATTCTAATATGATTATATCTTGAGAAACTATCCATAAGGGATAACATTTCATATCTTGTTGTTAAGTCCACTATCATGTCTATATTCAGCAGGGGAAAGTCATCTTTGGGAAATTCTTTATTTATCTCTAAAGTCTATACAGATGCAAATGCCCCCTATTGTTTTTTTCACTGGTACAAGATTGGAAATCCAGTCTACATAGTCAATTGATCTTATAAAGCCGACATCCAATAGTTTCTTTAGTTCAACCTTGACTAGTAAAGCAATTTGTGGGTGCATTTTCCTTAACTTCCACTTCACAATTTTAACACCTAGTTGAAAGGGAAAATGATGTAATACCAATTCAGGGTCTAGTCCAGGCATGTCAACATATGAACATGCAAAATTGATCTGTCTTTGTGTAAAGAAGTTCCGAAATTCAAGTTTCAAAGATGCTACAAAATAAACTAGTTGGGGATTCTCTTCAGTGCCTATGTTGATTTCCAAAGATTCTTCAGCTAACATGGGTGAATTTTCCTGAGCAATGGGGATAATGTTCAAAATTCCATCCTTAGGTGCCTTAGAGAGGTTTTCTCCCTTAGATGCATCCTTATCTTTTGCTTTTTCATCGTCCAAAGGTGCCTTTCGGTTTTCACCTAGGGACCCATCATTTTTATTTTTTTCATTTTTTTTCTTATTTTTACAACTGGAGGGTTGAATAGATTCCCTAAAATATGCCATGTTATCCAAGTCTATGGTAAATCTAGCCTTGTGGTCACCACTAGGTATGCCTTCTCACAGTCCTAGGAAATCAACTATTGCTTCATCGTTCTCAAAGATGTATAAGATGGGAGTTTCTTGTTGATCCCAATCAATAAGTTGGGGGCACACTAATGGCATGTCATCATTGGAGGTGTCAAAGTTCATAGGAGTCAAGGTAAAGGCTGAGTTGTTCACATAGTCACAAAGGTTCCTTACCAAATCTTCCTTATTCTTTTTCTTAGGCATAGATGGATTCTGAGATGGCCCTATTGCCAAGGTTTGGTTATCTAAAGTGGATTTTTTAGGTTCCCAAGAAGTAGGATTAGGAGATTCCTAATAGTAATGTTTAAACCATTCCTCTTTTGTCAAAGTATTTTGTGGACAAAAATTTGATGGATTTGGTGAAGATTTAAGCATTAAGTCAAGTTCTCCAAATAGTTTATCAAGTTCCATGATAGAGGTGGAGGATAGGAAATCCCACTCATATTCGTTAGAGTCGAGGGAATCACAGTAGGGTAGGGTTGGTCAGATGGCTCATCAGATGTCTCGATAATTTCAAAAGCACTTACTTCCTCTAGTAAAGGTGTTGTGGTACTAGAAATGCCAATCTGGAGTGGTTGAAACCCAAGCCCTATGCCTTTCAGCCATTTAGAAACAATAATAGGTTCAGTCCTCCCATTTTGATGTAACCCTAAGCCACTATGTCCATTATATCCTTTGCTTTGAATTATCATGAAACCTTTTCCATATTGTTCTTTAGGTATCTGAGCAAGTGGAGGAGGTTCTTCATTGTCCTCTTTGTATAACTAGGAGGTTGCATCGTCTTCGTTTATAGATTCTTTACTTAATTCTCCCCATTTTGTTAAAGTTGTTGTGGGAGGGATGTCTATGGTGACCACTGATGTCCAATCAGCTATAGGTAAACCGTAAGATTTAGGAGGAACTAGATGGCTAACACAATAAGATGCCTTCATGTGATATTATCCACAACCCTTATCTTGGATCTCGGCCTTAGGAGTGGGAGGTAATGATTGTGAAATGGATGTTTTAGAGAGAGTGGATGGATTGACATAGTGGGATGAATTGGATGATGAAACTTCCTAGTTTACAAACACCTAGCGTTGGGGTATCTCCCATAGGTTAGTGCAATATTGGAAATGATCTGGGTCACCTTCTATTGTAATCTTAGTGCCATTGTAGGGGAATTTTAGACATTGATGGTAAGTAGAATGGACTTCATTCATAACATGAATCCATGGTTTTCCTAGGTTATATGGAAGGATGAGATCCAAGACTTGGAAGTTTGTCTCCACAACTGCAGGACCAATTCTGATGGGGAGTGTTACAACTCCCTTTGATTTTTGTTCTTCATCATCATAAGCCTTAATGAAAATGCTTTTGGTGGTGTCCACACACGCCTCTGAGAAGCCTAATGCCTTAACCTATTTTAAGGTGCGAATATTCAACCCTACTCGAATCTACTTGGAACTGCATTAAAACTTTTCGACATGAACTGGGCTGAATGGGACACTTTCCGTTTTTCGTCGCTGAGATTGTTGCGGGGCCAGCTACATCCTATTTGGGAAATGGAGGCAGGCATCAAGATTGGGAACAAATAAGCAGCATGGCATACTCAGTCCATGATCTAAAATTACAACAGTTTAAGAATGAGACTGGTTGATTAACTTGGATGGAAGCCGGAAGTCTGGTTGCATAGGTAGGATGCTAGGATGGTAAAACGACAACTGCGGTTTGTTTACATGACCGTCATAAAATGCGACGCTATATGCTGACTGGAATGGGAATTTGAATTTCCGCAATAGCGACTTTTGAAATTACGAATGGCATTGCTAGAGTAGAACGCTTGATGTGCTGGTAAAAGAATACCGCGATGAGAATAATATGTTTACATCCACCAACTTCAATAGTTTTCGAGCAAAATCTTGTATAATGTTTTTTTAGTTATCGACAATTTTAGGCTATATCCTTTAGTTCCATAAGAAGAATACAAAAGAATTTTTATCCACAAATGGACAATTTCCCTAGATTGTATTGTCTTGGCTCTTGAAGTTGTATGAGGTTGTGTTGCAATAGTTGTTTGAAGACCGATTCGACGGGTTCTCCTACTAGAGTGAACTCACATTTTGGAAACCTCCTTTGTTGTTGTGGTCATTGGGTGTTTTGGCCAGTGTTGGGAGTTTGATTGACAATGTTGAGTGTATTGGTAGAGGGATTATTTCCTCTAAGTGTGATGATCAATCCTTCTTGTAGGGTTTTAGCATCAACAACCCCATTATTGGTAACGTTTTTGTTCTGAGACCAAAACTTTTTTCTGTCATTAGGGGTGTTCTACATAGTTGGATTTCTATTGGGTACCTTGAGTTCACCTTTTTCTATGAGACTTTTTTCTATTATGAGGCCATTTTCCACTAGTTCCACAAATTTAATACAACAGTGTACTCTCAAGTCACTTCTCAATTTTGAGTTGAGGTTTTCTTGGAATATAGTGACCTTCTGTTTCTTAGGTATTTTGATAGGACATCAACTGGCTATACTTCTCCATCTCTGGATGAAGTGATTAAATTTTATCCTTCGTCTTATGTAGTGTGACACAAGGTTACTATGTTGATCTCGTTGTCGATGTTAAAGGAGAAGTGTTTGATAAATTTTTCGGCCAGTCCACCCCATGATTTTATGCCATATTGAAGACCTGAAAACCATTCTAGTGCAATTTCGATAAGGCTTCTTGGAAATAGTCTCATAAGATAGGTAGGGTCGTATGCGACATCTATGCACATTGTGCAAAATTCCCTTATGGGTTCGATTGGATTGTGCTTTCTGTTATACTTGGGAAAGTTAGGTATAACATACCCATGTGGGAAATGTGTCATGTATAATGATTTATCAAAGGGAAATGGGCCTAAATCCTTTGATGAAAAGGTTCTTTTGTTAGACACCGCCAAGTTATCCATCTGTGTTTGGAGAGCTTGCATTTGTCTGCAAGACGTCAAATTGAGTTAATGATGTGTTAGTTGAATTGTTTGGGTCTGTGTATGTGTATTTGTTTTGAAATCCAACATTTTGTGATGGGTTTTGGTTAAGTTCTTGGTATGTAAAGTGGATTTTGATTTTAAATGTTAGTGAATGGGTTTTGATTTGGAATCTATGAGAATGGGTTTTGATTTGGAATTTTTGAAGGGATGGGTCGACTTCCATATTGAAAGGAGGGTATGTTTCCTATCTGTGAGACCCCAATCTATGGTATAGGACTAGTGACGTTGACACTTGGTATAGCTATTGTCTATGGTATGGTACTAGTGACATTGACACTTGGTATAGGAGCTAACGTTTTAGATCTTTTGTTCCCAACAAGAGGACCGAAGGTATTGGAATATGATGCCCCTATAGTGAAATTTAGACCCTATGTTGTGCTAGATGTACCAAATGGAGATGTATGTATTGTTGGGGAACTCTGTGTAGGTGCTCCAGATGGTATAGCAATAGTCACTTGTGGTATAGTGGCACTAGTAGTTGTCATGTTTATCCCTTGAGTAGATGTAGTTTATAAGGTACAGATGTCAAACCCAGGAGGTAACTTGGCACCTTCTGCTAGAAATGGATAAGTATCATTGAGGGTCATTTACAAAGTATTCATCTACAAAGGGGGAAAACTCAGGGTCTTGTGCAACAACATCTATGTCTTCTACTACAATGCGTCCTTGTGGGTCTCTAGTGACAAATTTTTTTAACAAAGTTTTGTGAGGTCTTGATGAGGATGTCCCTTGAAAGGGGTTTGAGAATGGATTGACGAATTCATTTGGGTCAACCATTTGTTCTCTTTCTTTGTTAGACCTCATTTCAACCATGTAAGATAAGCTCAAAGTGCAAGTGATGCAAAAAATAATTCTATGGATTTAATGAATCTAGTCTATGTTTTTTTTTTGGGATTTTCTGGTATAAGGAATGAATGCAACTATTTTTTTGGTATTTTATTGCAAATAAGGAATGTCTAAAATGATGCTATCCTAGGATGATAGTGTCTAAGTATGCAAAAGTCTAAGAAAAATTCTAAGGTAATCAATTTTGGAAGACTCTAAAAGAGGTTACCAACCACCTATAGTTTAACCCAGGTTTCAATTTAGTTTTGAAAAGAAACCTTTGCAGGACTAGGACCAAAAGATAAGTTGAGCTCCCAAACTAGACTAATGAGCTGTAAGGACTCAAGTGTAGGACAAAAGATATGATGACAAATGACTAGGTTCAATGACAATGTTTGTTGAATGAAGGGTTTATCCAAATCCTGGAAAGTTGACCTATTCTAAAATCTGCAAATGGTGATTTTCCTAAAAGTTTGATCTATTTGAAGTTAATAAAGACCTCTAAGATGAAAGTAAGATCTAAAACCAGGATACTTATCACTATGAATAAATGATACCTAAAGGATGCAATTATGCAAAGTATGAGAATTTTTTTTAGTTTTTGTCCAAGGATCAGTGTAAAAGGATAAATCAGAGACTGGTATGACTGTTTTGTTTTGGTCTATGACAGTGACTTCTGGTCTTCTGGTAATCAAACAATTGCAGTTCAGAAAGGTAGATGTGTCATAGAAATAAGTAGATGGGGTTCTCTAGATCATATACAGTTTTCTGGTAAACTATGTCTTGGGTCTGTATCAGGCATATGTGACTCACTGTATCAGATGTGACTCAGGATTTGTTAGATGTGAATCACTATATCATATGCGACTTGGGATTTGTTAGATGTGACTCACTATATCATATGCGACTCAAGATTTATCAGATTGAACTCACTATATCATATACAATTTGGGATTTGTCAGATGCAGTTTAACAATTGGCAGATGCAACTCCCTGTAACATATGCGACTAAATGGTGAACAACTGCGACTCAATTTTATGGTAAATGATAGTTTGGACTAATTTTGACAGATGCATTTTTTTGGTGAACGGTTGCGGTTTTCTGATAAATGATAGTTTAGACTGACTCTATTTGTGATCAAGTTTTGAAAAATAAAGACAGTTAGAAAACAATGTATTTCAAGTTTGACGATCATGAACATGTATAATTCTAGAAAATAAGTACAATCCTGAGGCTGGAAATGACAATACTTGTTGAGTTCTCACTTGGGTTTCCCTAGTTGGTCTTATTTAGAGCAGATGATTAGAAGCTTCACCCCACTAGCTCCACTCCATGACACTCACTTCTCTAGGGCAACCAAGCTTTAGTACCCATGAAGCTCCCATGGTATACTTTTCATCTCTACTAAGAACCACACGAATGTGAGACAACTTCAGAGGTTCGACCTCTTGCACCAACAAATAGAAGGTTTTTGGTTTAACTAAAAATAATTGGCTCATAGTATGGGCACTCATTCGGGTGGCTATGTGTGAGGAAAGATACAACGATCTCATCTGCATAACAAATCTGCACCTACAATCCTAGGCTTTCCTTTAGGATTTACATTTATATACCGGTTGGGAGTAGCTTGGCTAAAAATCTTCATTTCCAGTTTGAGTTGTCTTGGGGTGATTACTTTTTCCCACCAAGACAAGCCCAGTTCTAGAGTCAGTAACAATTTCTCTTACACCTAGGATTGCACCAATGTGCAAGGGGAGAGGATACTTCTATTACTAAATTAGGTTGTAATCTAACAACTTGTGCATACACACCAAGCACAGAAGACAGTAATTAATTTTAAGCCCAAACACCAATTATCTAATCTACTCAAGCAGTCTATTTCAAAATAGTCTTTGACATACATCCTACAAAATAATTCATCAGTAGTTTCAAATTTTTCTTCATCAATTATCCTGCAAAAAGGTTTTGAAAACTTGTCTTCTACACAACGTCCTACAAACACTATGTTAACTCCTCAAAAACACACGCTGCAAACTCAAAAATAGGTTTAATGAAAAAAGCACAATGAAAACTTTAAATTTCGAATTCAGACTCAAAAATTATACCAATCAGATGTGTCGCACAAGGAAGTAGATGCATCATAGGTTTTACCAATCAAGTGCATCACAGAAAGCCACGAATGCGTAGCAGGTTGTTAGTTGTATTACTTTATTCGTCATATGCAACTCGTAGTTTCAATTGTGTCATTTTGTGCGTCAAATGCGTTGGACCGTATGATACCTACAAAAAAGAATAAAATTTCTACGAATTTACAAGGAGTGTGTCTTCACATCGGGTTCACCAATGTAACATCATGAAAACAAGAAAGATCAAAGAAATAATAATACAATTAAACTCTAATGTAAACTAAGCTAACAAAAAAGAACAATGGAAAGATAAAAGAGTAAATAAAAGAACCATCTCACCAAATATCTACACAATTCCATGCATAACCTCGATTTTCCTCCATTTTGTCATTTGATTATAATTTCCCTTAGATTTCTCTATGTAAGTATATCCTAGGATAGTGATTTAGCAAAACATCAAAGATTTAGATAATAGATTGCTTCCAAAATTCATAAGATTTTGGGAGGAGTAACAATGATGAAGGTCAAGTCAATTTATAGAAAATTGATTGTTTGACTGACAGGCTCAAATTGAAACATAAATGAATGATTAAGATTGAAAGATTCAACATGCATTGAGATTTGTGTCACTAGTGACCGGAGTGATGAAACATAAAAGGTGAGAATTAAGATTAAATTATTATTTAATCTTTAGTTGAAAGTATT
>VDFB02065842.1:0-20567 GCA_007258455.2 Sequoia sempervirens
AGTATCACTAGATGTTACAGACATGAGAGTTAAAGCATTGCTTGCATTTACAATCATCTTCATATTCCCTATGTTTACAACAAATCTATCATTCTTCATGTGATGAGATTTTACAATATATTCAATTTTTTCCTTAAACAAATGATACTTGTTATGTTCCCTGTAGAAAATGGCATTTCTGTCATACAAATAAGGACTTCCTAGAACCATCCAACAAATTTCAAGCGGAATAACATCTAAATCTACCTCATCAACAAACTTGGATGTGATTACAAATCGGAGTTTGCATTGCTTTGACACATGTAGTCGGGCATTATCATGCACCCAACCCAATGGATATGGCTTAGGATGAGGAGTTGTTTTCAATCCCAATTTATTAACAACTTGTTCTAAGATAAGATTAACTTGTGACCCACTGTCTATTAGTGTATCAATCTGAGTTTGTTTAGCAATAGACCTTATATGAAACAATTCATTCCTCTTACTTTCAACAGGTACTTCATTACACTTTGATGAAGAAGCATAGGAACTAGGACTGACAAAATAAATATTACCTTTGATACCCACAATTGAGATCTTGGTTTCATCATTAGAACCAGATTCGAGATCCTGCACAATAGCTATGGTCTTCTACTTACCCTTTCGATTCTTGAACCATTTTGGCTTCTGATCAAGATGTAGTTTCCAACATCTTGCATCTTCGTGCCCTTTCTTTTTGCAATGTGAGAAATAAGGCTTCTCATCCTCTTTCCTTACAGTAGTTATTTGTTGTGATTTCTCTTTCCCTTTCTTGCTTCCTTTGTGCTTACTTGAGTTCATCAACATATTGCCATGGCTATTCCTTGAGCTTGTTTCCAAATGGATAGCTTGCACACTAACTTCATCAATGTTAGTTGGATTAAACATAAGTATTATATGTCTCAAACTTTCATGTAATCCACCTATATATTTTAACAAATTTTCTTGTGTGTATAAAGGAATGCCCAAAATTAAAGCCCTCTTCCTAAACTCATGTCCATATTCTTGTACACTATGTCCTTTCTCTTTTCTTAATGATTGCCAGTTCATTACTGTTTTTCACATATGCCCTAATGGATAAAATTGTTTCTTAAGTGCAGCTATAAACTCAAACCAAGAAGAAATAATTTTTCCATAATGACTTAGATCTTCTTGTGTTCTACTCTCCCACCGGATTAAGGCTGTGCCTCCCAGGCAAAGAGTGGCTAATTGGATTTTTTGAGAATCCTCAATAAACTTCTTAATTCTACAATAAACTTCAATTTGTTTTATCCAATTATCAATTTTTTCTGCATCTAGTTCTCCATTATATATTAGCAAATCAAATTTAACATCAAGTTTCAACAAAGGTGAATTAACTTCAGATTTCACAGGTTGTTTCTTTTTGGAAGAGTTAGATGAAGAAGAAGATGAAGATGAAGATGAAGAAGATGAGGAAGATGGGGATGGAGGTTCACAAGGGTCACCACCACATCCTACTCCTTTACCTTTGTCTTCTTTCAACGAGGATTCAGCTTCCTCCTTATTTCTAGCCTTGCTTTCCTTTTTCCTCTATCGCTCTTGCCTCTCTTGGAAAAGAACTTCCACCCTAGCCTTCATTTCGAGAAATGCTCTCTAGAAAGCTTTCTCATCAAGCTCTGTAGGACTTTGTTCAGCTTCCATCTCTGCTTGTGGAAAAGTCCTTCATTTTTTGATCTCAGGATTGAACTCGGTAAGTGCACCTCCTCCTTGCTTCAATTTCAACCTGGTTAGCATTGACTTATGCAATTTCCTGCAAAACGGGCTCTGATACCAATTTGATATGTAATTAGAGTTTACAAAATTAACTTGTAAATTGATTCGAATTACAATTTTTCCCGATCTAGGCAGTATTACATGATTATGCTTCATAACCATTGAAAATGTAATACTAGTTCATTAAACTTTATAGAACTTGAAAATATTATCTAACTACTATAATTTTGTAATTAGAAATCAAACTCTGAATTGTAAAATGAAAAGAAATGGAGAGAACGATAGATAGAAGATACAAGAATAAGATAGAAGATCAGAACATGCAAGTTGATAACGGAGTTCGTCCAATCAAGACTACGTCTCCAGGTCTGCTTCTCAAGTAGGACTACTTTATTAATGTTTCCAAGCAATCAAATTACCTTGTTATAATATCCAAGCACCACAACCTGCATAAAATTTCTCACAATCTCCTCTCAACACTTGAAGACACTCAAAAGGCCTTCGTGCTTACAATATTCTCCTCCAAAGAATTATTTCTCTAAAATGAACTTCATTAATTCTCCCTGTTACAATTTTCTCCAAGAAAATTCTACTACTTTTACAAGAAAATAAGACCCCCTTTTATACAAATTTATTTTCTAATATGGGAAAAAACCATATTATTTTGCAAATATACCCATATCTCCTAATTACAACATGTAGTTTTGCAAATCTCCCTTATTTGCAAAAATATTTCAAAATATGTTCAAGTAATCATAACCACCTTTTAAAAATAACGGCTCTTATAATTTGAGCCTTACAAGATAATCCTTGAAATATTCTAAACCCCCTTTTAAATCATAAAAATATTTAACCAATTATTTTAAGCTCCTTAAAATATCATAATTCGTTGAAATATGAGAAAGGTGGTTAAAGGGGTTAATTTTTTGAAATATAAGTTTATGGGATTTATTTCTCTCCTTGTTTTATGGGGAAGGCAAGAGGATTTTAAGGGATAAAATCCCACCAAATCCTCTCTTCTTCTTTTTTTAATTTTTAAACCATATGTTTTTTCTTTAACAAATATGGTTTAATCCATATTTATGCCATGTAATATACTCTTTCCATGTGTCAATCTCTAGTAGGTTAGTTGTTCCATGTCACCCACTTGGCATGTCAGCATTTTGACCAAGTTTAACCACAACTTTGACTAGTCATAACTTTCGCATACGGACTCCGTTTTCAAAACCGTATATAGTTTTGGAATCAGTGTGATGAGCACTACGACTTGGAGTCATTTTTGTTTCATTTTGAGATGATCAATTTTTTTCCCTTTTGAACCCCTGATTTGCCTATTTGATTGAACCTTTGACTGAGCATAACTTTTGCATACGGGCTCGTTTTGGGCCCGTTCAAGTTGCATCAAGATCGTGTCAGTGAGCTCTATCCAGTGATGTTGGTAGCATAAGATTTTGAGACTATGAAATTTTTAGGTATTCTAGATCCACCTGGATCATTCCTCCCCATTAAGAAGCTTTTAGACCTCCAAAATTCTATTTTTCTGTACAATTTGAGCTATGGAAATGTCGCCCCACTTGCCTAGTATCATCTATCCTTCCTACTAAAATTTTGAACATCTGACTCATCACAAACACAAAGAAATATGAGATAGCTTTATCGATACAATCAACTGCATGTTCATCAATATTCACTGTCACATTCATTATCCACATAGAAATAACTAGTAGAATAGCAAGCAACAGTACTAAATACACTAATGTGAAGGAAATAGTATCAACATTCTAGATCTCCTGAATAGGAACATTGTTAGAAAATGAAATATTCAAACCCTCTTTTACCACCTCTGGCTAAAGGCCCGATTCTGCTTGAAACTGATCCTCACACTATATTGTCTGTGACACCCTATCATCTTTATGCTTAGTATCACTAGTTGTTACAGACATGAGAGTTAAAGCATTTCTTGCATTTACAATCATCTTCATATGCCCTATGTTTACAATAGATCTATCATTCTTCAAGTGATGAGATTTTACATGAATATATTCAATTTTGTCCTTAAACAAATGATACTTGTTATGTTCCCTGTAGAAAATGGCCTTTTTTTCATACAAATAAGACTACCTAGAACCATACCACAAATGTCAAGCAGAATAACATCTAACTCTACCTCATCAACAAACTTGGATGTGATTGCAAATTGGGGTTTACATTGCTTTGACACATGTAGTCGAGCATTATCATGCACCCAACCCAATGGATATGACTTAGGATGAGGAGTTGTTTTCAATCCCAATTTCTTAACAACTTATTCTAAGATAAGATTAACTTGTGACCCACTGTCTATTAGTGTATCAATCTTAGTTTGTTTAGCAGTAGCCCTTATATGAAATAATTCATTCCTCTTACTTTCAACAGGTACTTCATTACACTTTAATGAAGAAGCATAGGAACTAGTACTGACAAAAGGAATATTACCTTTGATACCCACAACTAAGATCTTGGTTTCATCATCAGAACCGGATCCAAGATCCTGCATAATAGTTGTGGTCTTCCGCTTACCCTTTTGGCTTCTGATCAGGATGCACTTTTGAACATTTTGCATCTTTGTGCCCTTTCTTTTTGCAATGTGAAAAATAAGGCTTCTCATCCTCTTTCCTTACAGTAGTTGTTTGTTGTGATTTCTCTTTCCCTTTCTTGCTTCCTTTGTGCTTACTTGAGTTCATCAACATATTGCCATGGCTATTCCTTGAGCTTGTTTCCAAATGGATAGCTTTCACACTAACTTCATCAATGTTAGTTGGATTAAACATAAGTATTATATGTCTCAAACTTTCATGTAATCCACCTATATATTTTAACAAATTTTCTTGTGTGTATAAAGGAATACCCAAAATTAAAGCCCTCTTCCTAAACTCCTGTGTATATTCTTGCACACTATGTCCTTTCTCTTGTCTTAATGATTTCCAGTTCATTATTGCTTTTGCATATGCCCTAATGGATAAAATTGTTTCTTAAGTGCAGATATAAACTCAAACCAAGAAGAAATAATTTTTCCATAACGACTTAGATCTTCTTGTGTTCTACTCTCCCACCAAATTAAGGTTGTGCCTCCCAAGCGAAGAGTGGCTAATTGTATTTTTTGATAATCCTCAATGAACTTCTGAATTCTACAATAAACTTCAATTTGTTTTATCCAATTATCAAGTTTTTTTGCATCTAGTTCTCCATTATATATTGGCAAATCAAATTTAACATCAAGTTTCAACAAAGGTGAATTAACTTCAGATTTCATAGGTTGTTTCTTTTTGGAAGAGTTATACAAAGAAGAAGAAGAAGATGAAGATGAAGAAGATGAGGAAGATGGGGATGGAGGTTCACAAGGGTCACCACCACATCCTACTCCTTTACCTTTGTCTTCTTTCAACGAGGATTCAGCTTCCTCCTTTCTAGCCTTGCTTTCCTTTTTCCTCTATCACTCATGCCTCTCTTGGAAAAGAACTTCCACCATAGCCTTAATTTCGTTAAATTTTTTCTGGAAAGCTTTCTCATCAAGCTCTGTAGGACTTTGTTCAGATGTCATCTCTGCTTGTGGAAAATTCCTTCATTTTCCAATCTTAGGATTGAACTCGGTAAGTGCACCTCCTCCTTGCTTCAATTTCAACCTGGTTAGCATTGACTTATGCAATTTCCTGCAAAATGGGCTCTAATACCAATTTGATCTATAATTAGAGTTTACAAAATTAACTTGTAAATTGATTCGAATTACAATTTTTCCTGATCTAGGCAGTATTGTGTGATTATGCTTCTTAACCATTGAAAATGTAATACTAGTTCATTAAACTTTATAGAACTTGAAAAGATTATCTAACTACTATAATGTTGTAATTAGAAATCAAATTTTGAATTGTAAAATGAAAAGAAATGGAGATAATGATAGATAGAAGATACAAGAATAAGATAGAAGATCAGAACACGCATGTTTATAACGGAGTTCGTCTAATCAAGACTACGTCTTCGGGTTCGCTTCTCAAGTAGGACCACTTTATTAATGTTTCCAAGCAATCGAGTTTCCTTGTTACAATATCCAAGCTCCAAAACCTGCATAAAATTTCTCACAATCTCCTCTCAACACGTGAAGACACTCAAAAGGCCTTTGTGCTTACAATATTCTCCTCCAAAGAATTATTTCTCCAAAATGAACTTCACTAATTCTCCTTGTTACAATTTTCTCCAAGAAAATTCTACTACTTTTACAAGAAAGTAAGACCCCCTTTTATACAATTTTATTTTCTAATATGGGAAAAAACCATATTATTTTGCAAATATACCCATATCTCCTAAATACAACATGTAATTTTTGAAATCTCCCTTATTTGCAAAAATATTTCAAAATCTATTCAAGTAATCCTAACCCCTTTTTAAAAATAATGGCTCTTATAATTTGAGTCTTACAAGATAATCCTTGAAATATTCTAAACCCCCTTTTAAATCATAAAAATATTTAACCAATTATTTTAAGCTCCTTAAAATATCATAATTTGTTGAAATATGAGAAAGGTGGTTAAAGGGTTTAATTTGTTGAAATATAAGTTTACGGGCTTTATTTCTCTCCTTGTTTTATGGGGAAGGCAAGAGGATTTTAAGGGATAAAATCCCACCAAATCCTCTCTTTTTTTTAAATTTTTAAACCATATGTTTTTTCTCTAACAAATATAGTTCAATCCATATTTATGCCATGTCATGTACTCTTTCCACGTGTCAATCTCTGGCCAGCATTTTGACCAAGTTTAACCACAACTTTGACTAGTCATAACTTTCGCATATGGACTTCATTTTCGAAACCAAATATAGTTTTGGAATCAGCATAACGAGCACTACGACTTGGTATCTTTTTATTTTTATTTTGAGACAATCAATTTTTTTTCCTTTTTGAACCCTTGATTTGCCTATTTGACCAAACCTTTGACTGAGCATAACTTTTGCATACGGACTGCTTTTGGGCCCATTCAAGTTGCATCAAGATCGTGTTAGCGAGCTCTATCTAGTGATGTTGGTTTCATGAGATTTTGAGACTGTGAAATTTTTAGGTATTCTGGATCCCCCTGGATCATTAGCAAAGGTTCATGTGTTTTGAATAGATCACCACGTATGAGGTAGTTTGTAACAGAACCTAAAAGTGTTAAAGATTTGTAAACAAATCGTTGAACGTGAGGCTATTTACATGTGAAGAATTAAGGATTTGAAGATTTTTGTTGAGGCTTTGTGAGGCCTTGAAAATTCCAAAGAAGAAAGTTAAAAAAATTGTCATAGTTGTGTATGCAGGTGAATAGGAGGGAGATAATATTACAAAAATATGCTTGGAGGATAGCGTGAAGGAAGATGGTGAGATTGTAGTGGAGGATGAGAAGCAAAAATAAAGTGCAATAATCAAAGAGAAAAATGGTGTTTCAATAGTGGGTGAGTGTCCTTTGGAGGACCTGAAAGTATTGGAAAATGAAAGTAACTAAGCATGAAGGTGAAGAAGATATGGCAGAAAACAATTGTGAGAAAAAGGTTGTAGAGAAAGAGATAATACACAATATTTTTTCATTTTTATGATGAAGATGAGAATGTATTTTATGTAGATGAAAGAGTTGTAGCAAAGGATAATATTGATTCATGTTTTGTTAAACTTGAGAAAAATGATGATTTGCATATTTTGAATAAGTTGGTTCAAACAGAGTTTGCTAGTGGTGTTTAGTATGCAAAATATTTGTTTGGTGTTGCCAAGTTTAGTGTAGGTGCATTTTGGTGGAGTTGGTCAAACTATCGTGGGTTGAATCCCACAAGATTGGAAGAGAGTGTGATTTGAATTTGGTGGAGGTGGTTGGTTTATGTTGGAGCTAATTCTACATTGAAGATGTTGAGTGCAGAGAAGAATCGTTAGAGGAGAAGGATACTTGTTCTAGCTAGGTGCTCAATGAGGAGAAAGAAGAACAAATAGAAGGTACCACTTTTAGTGATGGAGTTTGTTGAATATTGCTTGCAATCTAAAAGTGTGGTATTACCACTCAACTCCATTTTTTGAATCCAAATTTACAAAATTTTCCTACCTCAGATGTCTGACACAGGAGCATCCAAGTGCACAGATAATCCTACACAACCAAAAATATTTTAGACTTTATTGCTTCATTTTGTTTTGATTCTTTTGGTTGAAAGCACAAACTAATGAAATTCTCAACTCCTCTAGCATTATAAATTTGGTTACGGTTGTGGGAAATTAATTGTTAAATTAGTACATTGTTAAAATTGTTGCAAGGTGTTAATTTTCCAAATAGGAAAATCCCACACTAAAGCTTGGAGTGGGCATTTAATGTACTATGTAACTCCATTTTGAAAGGGGGAATTTGTATTTTGTTGCAAGATTGGGATGTAGGGCATTGAAGGAATGGAGAGTGTGTGTTGAGAAAAGAAAGAAATTTTTGAATTTCCATTGAATGCACATGCCAAAAAGAGGAAACCCACACCCAAAAATGGGAATGATGAAGTTGCAGAAGCCTTGACTGGTAGTAGGGAGGAAATCCCATGCCCAAGTTGCTGGGAGCTTTTGGGCAGGAAAATGGATGTAAGAAAGGTGTGAAAATGAGAATTGTTTTGGAGAGGAGGGTATTTGATGTCAAAGGAAGAGTTTTTGTTGCTTTTTGTTGCTCATAGAGAGCAATAATATTATTTTTGTTTGCCTATAGGTGTTTCTCAAAATATATGAAGTTTGTATTTATTTTCCTGTAGGTGGGCGTTGCTAGAATGGCATAGTTTGGAAATTGTGGAAGCCATTGTAATTCATTGTTGTTGTAGGTAGTGAAAATTTAATTTGAAAATCAAAATTACCTCCACAAGTTGGATTTATGTGTAATGGTTTTCTTCTTGAAAGAGGAGTTTTGATGTTGATATTAAAAATGCTCTGAGATAGAGTTTGGTTTGGGATTTGATCCCAGTGGCTTGTCTTAGTCTTCATCTTCAAGATTGTTCCATTTTTATATTTCTTCATGTATTTTGCATCGAGAAATAAAGGATTTATTTTTTGTGTTTTTTTTTTAAATTATGTGTTTTGAAAGTTTGAAGCTTTGTGAGAGGTTTGTGTGAGAATTCTCCTACATCAGATGGGTCCCATTATTGCTAGTCAATTGGATCATTTGATAAAATTTATAACCTTGTTTTGGTAAAGTAAGGATATCATCACATTGGTGAGTCTTGTGGGTATATCACTCTCTCTCTAAACACCATGTTGTAAATGTGTTTGATATTGCCAAGAAATTTAATATTGCATTGTAGTGGGATACCATCAACTTTTGTTCCCCATTGTATATTTTTCACTTTAGAGATATTGCTAAATTCAAATGACCATTCCTTAACCATCTAGCACTTTAAACTTAGCTTATAAATATAATGTGATTTACTTTACATTATCAAATTTAGAATGTTGAAATCTAACTTATCTAAGGTTGGGCTTGTGATCTTATTAGATTGAATTTATTTTAAAAGATGTTTTATAATGAATAAACTTCATTTGAAATGAAAATAAGGAATGGCGTTGTGTTAAGATTGATTTTAATGAATTAATAATATGTTAGCATCCCTTGATGAGGAGGCCACCCATGAGTGGGACTAAGATCATCGAGACTATCAAAGTGACTCAAGAGGATTGATAGCTAATTAAATGCAATTGTGAATGAAGGTAATGCTAACCATACTAAAGGTAAACCTCGGGTGAGTATAGATAGTAAGTTATGTGTGTTTAACATCTTGCTAATAGTAATATTTAATAATAAGAAATTGTTCAAAGATAAATTAGGTATAATAAACAAATAATAAACCTAACTCTTATGATTACACTCATTTTTAAGGTAAATTCAAATTAGTATGGTAAATTAAGTAGGAAATTATCTATATGAATTATCACCAACTAAAATATGAATTTTGATCATAGTGAAATTAGAGAACAAGTGTGATTATTTATGATTAAGATGTTTTGAATATACATATATTGGACGTATTGATGTTGTAATTAATGTGTAAAAAACTATTATCAATGGGAGAATCTTCAAAAATTTAAATTGAGACTTTTCACTTGAAGTCGTATGTTGTGACCTTGTGTCCTAGTGGGCTAATGTTGTGGTTTAATGTTTCTAAGGTTATCTTTTTATGATAAATTTAGTTTTAATTGTTGGTATAATGTATTTGAAAATCATGTGTTTAAGATGTGTATGTGTTATTGATGAGAGTCCCCTTGGGATTGCAAACTCAAATTTGTAATCATGAGGGATTTTAAATGAGGTTAAAAGGTTATTTTTCTTGGTTTGTGAATGAAAATAGACCCTTAGAGTAAGTACGTATGGGGTTGAGGCATATTGAACAAGTGATCTTGACTTTATACATGATTTGACCCTTCCAAAAACCTCTTGGAAGGAAGTGTTATGATTTTATGCACGGGGAGATGGAATATGGATTTGGCACTAGCCAAGCTCCCCTACATAGGTTTGGATGAGGATTTTTGTGAAGTATATTCATCTTCCTTATATCTCACACATGTGTGAGCACATGGGAAGGATGTGACCTTGTTTAGGGTTTGGTGAGAATAAAAGAGTTAGTTGGAGGTGATGTGTCACTCTCTCATTGTGTGAGAATTAGTGGTATGATGCTCCTTGTACTTCTTTCATAGGCTTGAGAAGGGATTCTTGGATTATTCTTTATTTTTATGTTTTGTGTTATAAAAAATTATCTTGGGTATTAGAAGAGAAAGAAGATAGGAGTTTATTGCAATGAAAATTTGACATCAAGTTGAATATGGCTTAAAGAAGGAGGGAGGTCCTTCATCCCTACAAGATTATGTAGAGAGATACATGTCCTCCCAAATATATTTTATTATTTGCATAAACATCTTGTGATTGCTTATTGTTTATGTATAAATTCTTTGTTGCATTGAGTATTGTGAAAATGGTTGTGTGTTTCATTTTACTTAGTGGGCTGTGTTCTTGGGATAAATGTGAAATTTGGGGAGTTAAGTGGTTTTCCTTGAAGCATGATATTCTTGTTCCATTGTGTGAAATACTCTTGTTGAGATGGATTATTAATGGTTCTCCTAGCTTGAGGAATGGATAGAGCCTCATAAGCCTCAAAGATGCCATAATAGTTTCATGGAGAGCATTTCTCCTCCCATTGGCATGTCACTTATTAGAGCTTCTAGTTTTGTTCTTGGAGATGGAAAATAGATTTGTTATATCATCTTGAAGAGCATTTAGTGTAAAATAAAATTGAAGTTAAAGACTTTGTAACTCACTTCTTATTGCTTAAGAAATAGTATCACTTTCAAGAATGTAATAAAAGAAAAAGGAAGTTATTGTTAAGAAGCATGAATAAATGGAAAGTTGATCTCTATATATTAACTTGAACATGTCAATATTACTTTCATCCTCATAGTTTCACATTTACACAAAACAAGTGATGTTTTCCTCTATCATTGTCTCTAAATTATTTTTAAGTATAAATTTCCTTCTTTTAAAAAAAGAATACTACAAGGTTTCAATGAAAGAAAAAGAAAAAAAAGAAGCTAAAATGCTCTAGGTGTAGCTCATCATAATAAGAAAATAAAACTTTATTATACATGTATAAGTGCTCAAATATTTCCTCAATCACTTAATTATAAGTTAAAAAGTTAATTAAATCCATGTACAGGTATATATGAAGGATATACATATATAGAATAAATATATTTATCATTTTATTTCCTTTGTTGAAAATAAATAGATCTAGGGTGAAACAAAGTTATATATATTATAAACATTATAATATATATCTATAGTTTTAATGTATTTAGATTTCATAAAGAAAACCAAATTAAAATAAAGGAAAGTCATCGTTAGGCAAACAAGGTTGAAGCCTTACTATCAAGTTGAAGCCCAAAGGGGCAACTCCCATGCTATGTCATGGAATCCATGGAGAGCCCTTGGCCTCAATGAGCATCCTAGCTCCATGGTATGTGATTTACATGAATTTTATTTTATTTTATTTCAAAGAAAAAAAAATTAAGTGTAGACCCTATTTTATCTTTTATATATAAAAATATTTAGGTATGTATGTATGTTTTTTTAATAATATATAGTCTTCTTCCAACAAGAGTATGTATTTATGTATGTTTTTAATAATAAGTAGTCTTGTTCCAAAAAGAATATGTGTGTGTATACAAACCCAAGTAAAATGGGGGAGAAAGGGAAACTTGTTGGTTTTTACAACAATAAGGGAAAACTTTTCCTTCATGCTCTCATAAATCCTCCAACCTACAAAAAAAAATTACTAAAATAAAATAAAAATGGGTTAGGATGCTTTCGTATGGTTTAGAACATAGAGCACACCCACTTTCCAATTTCATTCAAGGATAACCCGAGAGATCTCAATGCAAAGGAGAAAGAGACCTTGCAATATGGTTGTCTTAGGGACTGATTGTAAACTAGTGAGGGGTTCACCACCAAGCTAGGGCTTGAAAAAACAAATGAAATGCAAGATGTAATGTTAAACCCTAATATGATGCAATTCTTCACTAAATGACCTAGGAAAGTATGTAAAACAAAATAGAAAGCTACAGGAATGTATGCACCTGGAAATTTGAAGATGACTGAAGGAGCTCTGAAATGTTGGAAATTCTAACTTTAATGCTGACTAGGACTCATACGCCAAGCTGGGTGAATCAATCCCAGATCTGGGTTTCTATGCAGAAACAAGAATCTAGAAACTGGGTATCTGAATCTATAAAAACCTAAATTTTGACCTAAACTGTGACTCATACGCAAAAACTAGTGAATCAGTCTAGTTAGGGTTTTCTAAAGCTTCAAGGTCTAAAACTAGTCTTTAAGGTCTTCTCTATGCTTCCCAATTGATTTCCAGATCCAAAACCATGATTTGCAACATGTAGAAGTCCTCCAAGTATCTCCAATGCAAGGTGAAAACTGACTTGACTTTAGGCACTTTGAAAATTTTCTCAAAATTTCTCTTCAATATATCTTCAATCTAAACCAACAAATCACACACTAAAGAGAGGGAAAAATGTTGTTTTGTTAGTGGATAGGGGTTTGCCTTGGTCAAACCCCGTTTTGGTAATCAAACCTTGAAATGAAATGAAATAGGAATGGAGAATGATGAATGAATAAAATGAGATGTTGCAACTCACCAAACTCTAGCAATGAAGTTCTAAAAACATATGTGAGATGGCTCCAATGGATGTATACCTTGACTCTTGCTTGAATAGGATAGATCTTGAATGAAATGCTAGCTTGAATCATGAAACCCTACATAATTTTTATCTAAAAAAAAACATGATGCATGAAGAATTTGACATGATGCTTGATGCTTGAAGAATGCTCTAAAATACTTGATAATCAGCCATTGAATGCTCTTGTAAACACTTGAATTCTCTTTTGAACTCAAACTTGCTATAAGGATGCTCATTCAACTTGCTAGGTGTAAAATGGGAGAAAGAAACTTGTATTTATACTTAATTATGCAAGAATTCCCAAAATTACAAAACTACAAGCCGACATCATATCTACGAGGATAAAATCTTGCCAAAATTTTGAATTAATTTTAATTTTAGGCCACATGGGACTCATTCTCCCAAGGTGGTGAATGAGTCCCATTAGGCATAATTTATGGGACCAATTTCAAAAATGCTTAGAAAAGTGTAAAATATAGATTGAGGCCCAAAAGCCTAGGTAGGACTCATATGCCCAAGGTGGAAAATGAGTCCCAGGTCACTAAATCGGAGCCACACAACCTAAAAACACTTGAATTATGGTTGGATGTTGATTTGTGTTAGGAAAGATGCATTAAATGAGGCTTGTGGATGCAAAATAAGGCCAATTAAAGTATAAAGAATCATAATTAATAAATAAAACCCTAGAAAAGTGTGAAAGTGTGTTACAACACTTTACAACACTCCAAATAAGGCACCAATAAGCTCATTTATTTCACAAGGGCCCAAGACCTAATGTGAATATGTTAGACACATTGCAACACTAAATCAAGGTCATGTTAGAGGGGACCTTTTTTCGTCATTACATCTAACCCCCACATTAGTGAGAGTAGGAACTTGATTCCAACTCACACTAAAGTAGACCAAATGCACCAATTCTAGTAAGATAGGATGGCCATGATCAAGAGGGGTTCAAATGCACCAATGCTAGTAAGATAGGAGGACCATGATCAAGAGGGTTGCGCAAGCCCCCAGGACTAAGGTCCTATGGCAAACCAACATAGGCACAAAAGAACACACATGAAAATGATATAAAGAGCAACAACAAGGCACAAGCATACAATTCCAGAGACATGGAGAGGATAAAAAAATAAAGGAAGGGGTGGATCAAGCTTCGACCATTTTTCCAACATGATATGGATTAGTTCTAGGTTGTTTTTCCAAAAAATGCTCATTCACTCTGAGGCAATGGAACTCTAGGCTATTTGTTGTGTGAGGAATCCAAGAAGGTGATAGAAATACACACATGGTCGGTATGCACTCACACACACACACACACAAGTGGCTAAGGGAAATTCATTCCCTCGCTCGGCTTCCCATCAAAACCATACCAAAGTTATACCTCCTGATAACTTTGATAAGGCGACATGCAACAATGAACTTCGAGCTTCATGAGACAAGAAAAAATTTGTATTCTTGAAGCTTATGAACAAACAAGATGGCTCCATAGGCATGCAAAATGCATTATGCAAGGTGGCCATATAACTAAAAATTCAAAATGCAAAGAACATTCAAAGGAGTCTTGCTTAATTCATATGAGTTCTTAACTTAGGGAACATTGTGCCTAATGTCTCCAAGAGAGGACCAATTAACGAATAAAAGATTCACAACTTAGGGAATGCAGTGCATCGCATCAAGCCACTAAGAGGAATGTAATATGCTAAGATGATCATGCTCTTGAAGGACATCACACCCAATGTCATCCACAAAGTGAAAGACGCATTGCATAAAGTAAAAATACTGCACCATGAACCATGAAAATGCAAAAGAATAATGTCAATGTATGCCCCAACTTTAAAGAAATTGCTAAACACCATACCGTCAGCAATTACTTTAAAGTAGCAAATGATAGATGCAAACAATAAAGAAGACATGAGAGCCAACTTGGAAAGCCCTATGCCAAGTAATATGTTTCCAAATAAAGCTATGTCATGCAAAGAAAAGAAATGGGTTGCTCCCAGAATGAAAACACTAAAAGGATCTATGGATTTTGGGTTAGTATGTTCTTGCTACAATGCTTTTATAGAGCTCAAAACTATCATCATTGCACCCCAAATACACATAGAACTGGAAAAATGACACAAAGAGAGCGAAAACAAAGAAAAATCCTTTTGGGTCAACATGGAAGAGAACTAAATGTCTCGACGCCTTGCGCCATCCCCAAAAGGAAAACAAAAGACAAATAAAAAAAATATAGAAAAATCTTCTGGTTCAACATGGAAGAGACATGAATGTCTCGACGCCTTATGTCATCCCCAAAAGGAAAACACAAGACAAAGATAAAGGAAAAGCTTTTTGGTTCAACATGGAAGAGACATGAATGTATCAATGCCTTGTGTCATCCCAAAAATGAAAACACAAGACAAATGAAAAAGGAAAAGATTTTGGGTCAACATGGAAGAGACATGAATGTCTCAATGCCTTGCATCATCCCCAAAAGGAAAACACAAGACAAATGAACAAGATAAAAGGTGAAAATTAAATAATTTATGACATAGAGAAGAATGAAGGTACAAATAGAGGAATATCACAAAGAGAGAGAGATACATCAAACTAAACATCATGGGGGATCACAATACGCACATGCAATCACACAAAAGAAAAAGAAATAATGCAAAGAAACTAGTAAGGCACATGTGATTCAACCTAAAGCAGGTTGTTTGCATCCCAATCATGTTCATTGTATACCTAAGGGGAAAAACTAGCCAAAGGTATAATAGCAAGTGTCGAACTAGGGCCATCACCAAGTTCAACACTCTTCTTAGGAGAATTGTCGTTTAAGCTCATGGAAGAGGAAAAAAATGTATTCAACTCATTATGCACCTCCTCGTTAATTTTAGTAACCTTGTCACCATCATCTAAATTAATCCCAATGGGAGGTTGTATGATAATGTCTAAAGAAGGGTTCAACTCTTTTTGTGATTGTATTATAGGATCTTGTTGTTTCAGTGAAGGGGGAGGCTTGTCATACATTGCTTCATTCAAGTTTGGATCTTGATTTTCTTTGTTAATTTCTTCATGTAACTTGCAAGCAAGGGCACAACGTCTACTCCTATGCTCTCTAGCACCTCTATTTCTTTTAGTCCAGTTTTCAATTTGCATTTGTGTAGGAGTGGGTTGATCAACCATAGGTTTCTTTTCTTCCCCAAAGGAAGGAACAGAAGGAGCCACGAGAGGTTGTTTGACCACTTTCTCGTTGACTTTGCAAACTTTTTTTATACTAGGTGTGATGGGATTGTTTTTGTTATATCTTGGTATTTTGTAGGAAGTAGGTGAAGCTTTTGTCTTAGGTTGGTCTTGGTTGTTTGGAATTTCTTTAGGCTCAATCATGGTTTCGTCAAGGATGGTAGGCTCAGTCATAGGTTGAGACATGTTTTGAAGGGATAATTTTGTTATTTTCTTTGCCTTGAAATTTTGATAGGATTTGAAAAAGAAGTCTTCTCATGGTTTGATAGGTTCTATAGGCTTGGGCCAATAGAAATCTAAGGACAAGTTTCCACGGGAGGACAATGGGTTAAAGCCACTATGATGGATGGTGAAAATTTCATTGTCAAAGGGAAACTTTAAGAATTTATGTATAACCAAAGGGACTTCATTCATGGAACGAAGCCATGGATAGCCTAGCTTCACACAAAATTGGTCTAACTACGAGATGATGGAGAATGAGATTTCTAATTTTTTCGATCCTATTTGTAAAGGAATAGTGATTGATCCCATCATAGGGCAAGCAAAACCATTATGCATCTTGATCCATGCTTTCGGTTTATCATATATATCTTGATAGAGTTCATGCAAAAGTAAGAATTCCTTGGTGATAACATTCTCTCCACATATGGGATCTATTAATATCCCATTAGTGGGCTTGTCATAGATTCAGTCGGCTATGTAAAGAGCACAATCAGGTGCATGTTTAAGTATATCTTGTGAGGAGAAAGAAATATCAAGAGGCTTTTTAGTTCAGCCCTTATGAGGAATGGTATCTATCACTCCTACCATGTCATCCATAGGATCATTATCTATAGGATCATGTTGAATAGTACCGTTGTTATCATCATCCGTATCAACAATCATCACATCATTCTTTGTAGTTTCATTGGATTTGAAAAATGAAATGTTATGATTGGGCATAGGGTTGGTAAAAATTTGCAATTTTTGTTTCCTTGATCACTAACACCTCCAATAGAAAGACAACTGGAATCAATGAGGTCTTGCACAAGATGTTTAAGATGCTTACAATGTTTCGTGTCATATCCATTTTGTCAGTGATAATGGTAGTAAGAATTTGGTCTATAGTTTGCAAGTAATTGTTTATTAGGATCATATTGTTTAACATGAGGCAAGGTAATAATTTTATGTTCTAAGAGTTGTGACATTGTGTTGTGAAAGGTATTGGGTAAGGGATTGAATTTCCTTTTCGGCTCCCCATAGCTAAAGGGTATTGTGGTTTTGACAATAGTTGCTTGGTTATTGACATTCTAAGTTGTTTGTTGAGGGGGGTTGAATTGAAGGAAACCTTTATTCTATTTTCTAAGAGGTTGGGAATTATTTTGGTTTGTGGACTCAAATTTCTCAGTATAGCTAGAGGTGGATTTTGTATCTCGACTACTAACTAAATTTTGATAATCATGGAGGGAAGTACACAAGTGCATGGAGGGAAATTTCACCATGGTAAGATTATCTTGTATCTTACTTTGCAAATTTTCTATGAAAATATTTTGAAGGTGAGGATCGAGAACCTTGACATCGATTTGGGAATAAAGTGATTGGTAGTGTGAGATAAAGTCAGTAATATTTTCTTCTTCTTTTTGCTTGCATCTCATCAAATCAGCCAAGGTCATCTTAGGAGTCATAAGCACTTGGAAATGGTTGAAAAATGCCTCAACAAGTTCATTGAATGAACGAATTGAGTTGTTTGGTAATGAAGAGAACCATTCCAAGGCAGTATCTTTCAAGGACCTAGGGAAAATCTTATCCAGGAGTTTATCATCAAGGACAAAGTCACTACATAAGGTAGTATAAGCATTAACATGGTTAGAAGGATCTCCCTTTCCCCTATATTTCTCGAATCTAGGCACCTCTACACCTTGTGGCATCAGTGTTTGCAATATCTCCAAGGACAATGGACTGATTTTGACATAATATGTAGGTGGGCCATTTTTATTTTGGTTGATGGTGGAAATTTATTTTTGAAGGGATGAAATGGTTTGGAAGAGTTGATTTATGAGAGGGTCATTGCTTGTGTTATGAGATGGAGGTGAAAAAGGAGGAGGGGTGTATGTGTTTGAGGGAAAAGTGAATGGAATTCTTATAGGTGGTAAACTAGTAGGAGATATGACGTGTGATGCCACAAAGACACTAGGGATGCTAGCAGAAATACCCAAGGAAGGAACCACATTACTAGTTGGTTGCATTGTTGTTCTGACTTGAGGGTTGGTGTAGGTAGGAATAGAGGCAATTGTTGTGGGAGGAGGAATTTGATTTCCTCCTTGCCTTGTGACATTGCTTGTGGGTAAAGGGAAACTAGTGACCTTGAGGTGAGGTGTTTTCTAAAGATTTGAACTATGTTTTTCACAAGGTCAAGTTCATCTTCAATTTCAAGCAATGCGATGAATATTATCTATAGTAGGGATGGCAGTAGTTGAAATGTTGTCATTTTTCACTTGATGTTGTAGGTTTGCTAAGTCTTCATGGATTTGAATTATGTTTTCTTGGAGAACACTAGCAACCATTGTTTCTACATGTGTCACACTACTTGAAGGTAAAGAGTTGTTAAGGATATGGTCCATACCTAGTGTACTAGTGTTAATACTAGGAGTGAAAGAGATAGACAACCCAAGATCCATGATGATTATGCTATCATGGGATGACATGAGTCTTGAACTTCATCTCACTAAAGTATTAGTAATAGGACACCAAATACTCATGCAAGGGTTTCTAAATGCAAATGAACACAAATGCAATATAAGCTAATACAATGAAATGACTATAACAGAAACTTTGTAAGCTGAAACAAAAAGGTATCAACAGCAAATAGGAGCACAGAAACAGAGCTTTGAATTCTAAAAAATGCAATGCAAAATCTACACTAGGACTAGTTCGCCCAGAGGGGCGTATGAGTCCCAATGAGGGTTTTTTTCAAAATTTTAAGAAATTTTTAATTGATTTTTATGCTTTTTATATTTTATGATCTGTAACCTAAGTGAAAATGCATATTTTGTATGATTTTAACTTATTTAAGGTGCAAAAATGCAAGCTATATGAACTTTCACTAATGAAAAATTAGAAACCATAGAATTATAATCAACTAATGCAAACCCTAATGCAATGTTAATGCAAGCAAGATCTAGGATGATGATACGCTCCAAATCAAAATTATGATGCTTCAAATATAGGTTCACCAAAATGAAATGAAAGAAAAATGGGTTAGGATGCTTTCGTATGGTTTAGAACATAGAGCACACCCACTTTCCAATTTCATTCAAGGATAACCCTAGAGATCTCAATGCAAAGGAGAAAGAGACCTTGCAATAGGGTTGTTCTAGGGATTGATTGTAAACTAATGAGGGGTTCGCCACCAAGCTAAGGCTTGGAAAAACAAATGAAATGAAGATGTAATGTTAAACCCTAATATGATGCAATGCTTCACTAAATGACCTAGGATGTTACACCCCAATTGTGTAATTTGAATTTTGGAGATGAATAAATTGTTCTTGTATTTTGTTTTTGTTAAATGATATTTGAGCAGCTCCCTTCAGGTTTATCTTTTTGTATTGTGTGTGTGTCGACCTGTGCATCACCGAGTTTGCTCGGCTTTTTTATCAGAGTTTTGATCTACCACTTTGTGCATCTTCTCTTTGCAGCTTCGGGTATCGACATTCCTTTCAGATCCTAGGAGGCTCCGTTGTGCTTCCACGTGTCACGGTTACGAGATGCTTTTGTTCCTTGTTCCCTTGAGGCCTCATCGGGCTGCGAAATGCTTCCACGAAGTTTTCATTCCTAAAAGGTGTTGGCGGACCCCACATCTTGCTACATGGAATCATTTCACAAATCTTTCAATGCAGGGATGAAATAGCAACCGCGGGCAGCAAAATGTTGCCATGCGTCTTTTACACCCAGCTGATGGAGCGTTCCCTCCACTATGATAAGGTTCTCAGCCCATTCGACATGTGTTGCATTTTTGAAAATCCTCAGTAACAATGGGAGAAGGGTTCATGTGGGCAGTGAAAGGCTGCCACGTGCCTAATCGCTGATCTATTATGTGGGAAATAAGCTGGGTGAACTAAATAATGCTATTGGTTGTCATAATCATTCACAGCAATGGATGACACTTATCTGATCGAGCCTGGCTGGGACCACCACCATCATTACGGAGGATGCACATATTCCTAGGATGACTGGATGTTATGTTCCAGCTCGATGCTATTATAATGGCCCTAGGTATATTCTGATTCAGGCATCATTACATGAAGATTGCAAGATCTTTTCTGTTGTTATTCTCGGCTGATGGGAGGTTTCCTTGCTATATATACTTTCT